>PVJH01035757.1:0-19361 GCA_004026705.1 Nesogale talazaci
GTCAGTGATAGGAAAAAACTCATGTGCCTGCAAGTAGTTAGCACAACTATGATTCAAATTTACAAACCAGTCATTCATCCTAAAGATGAAGAAACTGGATTTTTACCATTTTCTGGAGCCGGAAATTGCTCAAATATACAATCAAGATGCTTTGATCATTAAGGGTGATTGGAAAGCAAAATCAGCAACAAAGTAGAAGAATTAGTAGTTGGAAAATATGGCCTTCATAAAAACAACCCTGGAGATTGCATGATAGAATTTTGTAAGAACTGTGATTTATTCATTGTAAATTCCCCTTTTCCTCCAACAGCCTCAATGGTGACTATCAATGTGAACCTTGACAGATAGAATACACAAAAATTAAATATACTGCCTCTGTGGGAAAATATGATGAAGAAACTCAATCTAATCAGTCAGAACAAATCTAGGAACTATGAGACAGTCAATTGTTCAAATGAATGCGAACTCAAGTTGAAGCTGTAGAAAATGAAAACAAGGTTATGAGAGTTAAAATACAACCTTGAGAATATCCTTACTGAATTTATAGACCATCTCAAGAATAAATTTGATGCACCGAACACTAATATGTTCATACATACTATTTATACTTGTGTATAAGTAGAGTTTTTAAGCACATTAAAAAATTATTTCATTGGGGACTTGCACAACTCTTATCACAATCCATACATATGTCCATTGTGTCAAGTACATTTGTTGCTCTCATCATTCAGCACATTTTTAATGTAGTTTGGGGTGCAAAATTAAGTACCTCTGCTGATATTCGGGTTGGCTTATGCTCGAGTATATATGGTATGTTCATATATGAAAAAAGCAAAAGCATTTGGATCAATCTGAACACACAAGAGAAAAAATATATAAAATAAATATCAGAACAGGTTTTTGAAATTTGGTCTTGAAGTCACTAAGCAAAATTTTTAAAGTAGCTAAACCAAAGTAGTTAAAGCGAAAACTTGGCCTTAAAGTAGCTAAAAGCAAATGGAAGAAATTACAAAGTACAAGAGTTGAAGAGCAACTTTCACAGGTCATTTCAAGAAGAGAAAATAAAGTATTAAAGTGAAATATGCAAAGACCCAAGTTAGAAAAACAAAAGGGAACACAGCATTTATGGAGTTAAAAGAACTTAAGAAAAAATTCAAGCTTGGACTTAGAAGATTGAACAATGCAGGAAATATAAAAAGATGTAGTCACTATACCAAAAAGAATTAGTTGGCATTCAACCATTCCAAGAGGTAGGATAGGAACAAGACACAGTGGTTTTGAATTGGAAAAGGGAAGGGTCCAGAAATTGATGGGATATCAATTGAAATGTTTCAAAAAATGGATTCAGTGCTGGAGAATTTCATACATCTATGCCAAGAATTATGAAAAACTACCCAGACAACTAAGTATATGAGATATATGCTTGTGCCCATTTCAAAGAAAGGCAATACATTAGAATGCAGAAAATATCATGCAATATAATTAATACCACATATAATTAATATTTTGCTCTGCTCAAGGTTGATTCCAAAAACTATTATAGCAGTCCATTGGCAGGGAACTGCCAGAAATTTAAACTTTGGAAAAGGACATGAAGTGAGGATATCACTGCTGACATCAGATGGATCTTGCATGAATGCAGAGACTTCATCATGGATTGCATCTTAATATAAAGGAAACACAAATCTTTATAACTCGACCAATGTGATGATAAATGGATGAATGATCCTGTGTTTCATTTTTCTTGTCTCTACCCTCAAAGCTTATGAAAGCAGCAGTCAAGAAAATCAAATGGTTCATTACATTAGGCAAATCTGCTTCAAAAGAGATCTTCCAAGTGTTCAAAATCAAGATGTCAATTTGAAGAATAAAGTCCACCTGATCTATGCCATGATATTTATAATCACCTCATATGCAAGTGAAAACTGGACAGTAAGAAATACTCAGGAAGAATTGATGCCTTTGAATTCTGAGGGTATTCGTGAAAAATACTAAACATACTGTGGACTACGAGAAGAACTAATGAGTCTGTCTTGGAAGAAGGCTAGCCAGTGTGCAAGTGAGGATGGCCAGACTGCATCTTGCATATTTGGGGCATGCTTTCAGGAGGGACCAGTCTTAGAGAAGGACATCATGCTTTTCAATGTAATGGGTCAGTGTGATAGGTTTATTGTGCCAACTAGGCCAATAGGAACACGTGGGCGGAGCTTAATCAGGTTGCAGCTTGATTGGAGGACAACCAATATAAATAAAGATGTCCAGCACCCCATCTTCCTCTTTTTCCCTGGTGATGGGACCAGCATGCTGCTTCTTGAGCTACTGTGCTGCACTATCTGTGGCCCAAACCATGTGGATCCTATCACTAGAGCTTGCTTCAAGACTTGCTTTTACCATGCTGCTGGTGCATACATCGCTTGAGCTGGAGGCTGGTGGATCCTGTCACCATGCATCACTTGAGTCCGAGATCTCCCCAAAGCCCTGCTTCATTAAGCTCGTGAGCTACTGACTTGCTGATCCACTCTGCTGTCTGCTGCTTTCAGGCAGACTCTGCCTGTCTTGCCTGAGGGATGACTCTGTTGTCTGCTTCCTGGAGTCTTTCTGTTGTTCTGACCAGGGACACAATAGCTAAAATGGGAGAGAAACAGTAAAAAATTAGAGTTCCCTTAAAAAAAGCCATAGCTATTGGGCCAATGGAGACTAGAGGACCACATGAGTGGAAGAACTTCCAGTATATCAACTCTTCCACAAAAGTGAGTTGAACTGAGTGCTCCATACTGTGGTGTGGACTAATTAGCTGGTATATTCCTTCTTGCTGTGTATGTATATATATGTATACATATATATATACATATACACACACATATATTCATAAGCATCCTGGTTTTGGTTCTCTAAAGAACCCTGCTCAAAACAGTCAGTGAGAAGGAGAAAGACCATCAAGTGAGATAGTTTGATACAGTGGGCTCCAATGTTGCTATATTGTAAGGCAGGCACAGGACTAGGCTTCATTTTTTTCTGTGGTATATTGGATCCCTGTGAGTTGGAACCGATTGGGCAGCATGTAACAACAACAGCTAACATAAAAAGACTAGACTAGATATGCATGTAGGCAGTTGTATTCTTTTATGGCTAAAAGAGATGGGAGGAGCAGGAAAATGGAAGCACTTTCTACCTAGCAGACATTTGTTATTTTTGGTAATGGAAAAAGATCAATCCCAAATGTCCATGAGGTCAGCACAACTTGATGAAGGTAAATAAGAGGTAGACACACAAAAGGGATAATTTTGGTTAAAAACTATAACATATATAATTTTGCAGCGACAGTAACAGCAACCAAAAATAGAAGTAGGTATATGCAAATGAATGCATATGTAGGGAGAGATCTATCTATAGGCATATGTATACTGTACATGTGTGTATATATACCCATTTATGCAACAAAGCACATAAAAGGCAGAGTTTTAGGCTTCTTAAGCATGTTCTAACAACTCAAAGGATTTGTTTACTGGGATAAAAGGCTTAGCACCATTGTCTCGGGGAACAACTTAGTTAATTGTTGTAACAGAACTCACAAAGATAATATTCTACATGCTAGTTTGGTCAGTAGCATTTAGGGGGTCATAAAACTTTTGAGAGGCCATTTGTGACACAGTTTTCATTAAAAAAGAAAATGAAAGAAATGAAAGCAAAAGAGAATGAAAGAAACCAAGGCTTAAAGAAGAAACGAGTCCACAGGACACAAAACATTACCTCTTTCAACCTGAGACCAGAACTAGATGGTGTCTGCTCCCCACTTTCTATTGTTCTGACCAGGGTCACAATAACTAAAATGGGAGAGAAACACTAAAAAATTAAAGTTCCCTTAAAAAGGCCATAGCTATTGGACCAATAGAGAGTAGAGGACCATATAAAACTATCACCTTAAAGACAGACTTTGAATATGGAACTGAAACTAGATTGGCTTATAAAATCAACACATGGCCTGTGAGTAATGTGCTCCCTTAAACATTCAAATACAAGCTCTTGTGGTCACTACTTATCCAAAAATGAGAAGGCAAAGAGACCGTCTTAATTACCTAGTGTGACTGCAATAGAAGCACCTCATTTGATAGCTTTACCATGGAAACAATTAGTTTCTCACAGTGGAGCAGGCCAGGGCACCAGCTCCAGAAGAAATCATTCCTTCTCTGTAGACTCTTGGGTACATTTCGTATCTCCTTTCAGCATTTGTGGGTCCAACATTCCTTGGAAGTCTCCGTGTATCAATCTTCTCCGGGGTCCAGAGGGATCCCAAAGCATAGACCTTTAGGTCCAAAGGATGAGCTCTTTTTTGTGTAGTGGGAGGTCCATCTGATATCTGCTTGTTTGTTTATTCCTTTTTATATCTCACACCCACAGGGGGTCATTATGAGTCATTGTGTTAGTCCGGGTAGACTAGAGTAACACATTCATAAACATGCATGTGTATATAAGGGAGAGGTTTATACATAAGAGCAGCTGTACATTAAGAAAACATCCCAACCGAGTCTAATTCAAGTTCCTAAGTCTGCTATTAGCCCATATGTCTGATACCAATCCATAAGTCCTCTTCAGACTCACGAAGCACATGCAATGACACCAAGATAATCACAGGCCAGTGGGTGCAGAGTCTTGTATATCCAGTGGTGGTAGAAACATCTGGCAGGGGTCTCTGCATGACTTTTCTGCTTTCAGAGGTCTGGTCCCAGTAGGGTAAGCCCATGTGGCCTCTCTTCCAGGATGTCTTATAGGAAGTCAGCCTTGTGCCTTATTAGTAGAGCAGCTCCAAGGGACGAAGTCATAAGTCTCTCACCACCAAGGGGGAAATACAGCCAGATTTCCCAGCATTCTCAAGAGAAAACCATGCCCACACAGAGGCTCATTGGCTATCTTCAGATTGACAGGCTAGACTCTACTCCTACACTGCACTTACAATTCTGAAATTGACACCAAATTAGTGACGGCCACCGACTACCCCTTGTCAATTTGACACTTTCACATAACTCTGTAACCACATGTAATTTTCAAACAAACAACAATAAAATCCTATCTGTGCCTAACATGATAAAACTAAAATACATACAATTCAACATGTGCCACCATCATTTAAAAATAACATTTTATAAGTGAACAAAACAAAAAAAAATTCTATACCTTACAATTGCAGCTAACTAACACCCACACCTCAATCCTCTAATCCTATGAATATATATTCCCCCACCTATGAGAGTTTATAAGCCAACCACTTCCTGTCTTTATTCCCCCAATTTTGGGTACCCAATTTCTACATTGCCCACTTATTTCAACATAGTGCTCTGAGGAAACAATCATATTTTTTTGACGTGAATAGTCTTCATTCCTGTTGGAACCTTGTGAAGTTCACATCCATAAGCAAAGTCAAATCAGAACAAAGCCATCTATAAAATCTGCAGTAATATGCATAAGTTCACAGGCTTTAATAACTTCTCGTCAGCTTCTGGTCAACTCAATGTGGACTGTCTCTCTTAGCCTCACCAGGGTATCCATTGGTCGCCTTCCCTCAGGCCATGGCCCCACCAAAAATTCTCAACAAGCCTAGCTGTCTCATGCTAGGCCATGACAGGCTAGACATTCCACCCCTACACTCCTAATCCTGAAATTGACACCCGATTAGTGACTGCCACAGTCATCATTCACTCAATGTCAATGAATTTTGTGTTTGGTTTATATCTCAAAAGAGACTGATTCAAGAAACAGCCCAATCCTATAGATTGCATTCCGCCTCATGAACAACTTCCTTTCATGCTGGTTCATTGATAACATGGATGTGAAGACTTATGTCTTATCAAATCACAAAATGGAGCATAATTACACCATACTGAGAATCAGGTCCTAGCCAATTAACACCCATTTTGGGTAGTGAAGGGTGTGTATGTATACTGATAGTTAAAAACCATACAGAGAGGAAAGAAACCTAGATCAATAGAAATAGAACAGAATAAAAATAATGAGAATGTTCACACATTATGAAAACTGTAACCAGGGGCATGGGACAATTTTACAAAACTTGATGAATGAAACCCCAATGAGCTCTGCAAATTTTCATATAAAGCATAATAAAGTAGATTTTTAAATAGCAACCGAAAATGGATATTAGTAGTCTTTTCTGTCCTGCAATTAATGGAAACATCCTATAAGGACTATGTTTACCTGATAACTGTGTTGAAATTCAGTTGCTGAAAATTAGAAAGATAGGTTCTCCTCTAGTTAGCTTTTAAAAAATTATGTTTGGGGGATTAGTTCCTTCTAAAATCAGAAGGACCTAGCCTTCAGGCATCCGCTAGATTCTAGTGGGTTTTAGAAGTCTGTTTTATTTACCCAATGTTGACTCACCAGGCTAGATTAATTTTCCAGGGTGTTGTGCTAATTATAGGCTAGTGGAGCTAACGGACTATATCAAAATGGCAACAAGTGAAACAGAAACACAGCACTCAGGGTTCTGCTTGAATGCAGAGCTATTTATAGCTTCACAACTGGATGGTTACTACTAATTAGTAAGCACTGCAGTGACCCTCAATTTTCAAAGGAGTCCACCATCATTTTCTAGTTAATCTTTCCCATCTATTACTGTATTCGTTTTATAAGAAGGGCGGAGCTGATGAATTACTTGCCTAAAGTCATGTCTGCGGTAGAGCCAAAATTGTACTTTAAATGTTGTGAATAATACCAGAAGTGTATCTGTGGAGTGCTTTGCAAATTTTAAAGCACTTTCCCTTGTGTTATTCCACGGAATCTTTATGAGGACTTCTTGTAAATGAAGATCAAGGGTCACATCCTTCAGTATGTATTACAACTCAACATGAAGAAGACCAACATCCTCACATACTGGACCAATAACTAACATGGTGATAAAGACAGAAAAGATTGAAATTGTCAGGGATTTTGTTTTGCTCGGATCCACAATCAATGCTCATGAAAGTAGCAGTAAGAGATCAAAAGGTGCTCTGTATTGGGTGAATCTGCTGCACAATTGTTGAAAAGGACACAAGCTACTTTAAGAATGAAGGTGTCCATGATCTAAGCCACGGTATTTTCAGAGGCCTCACATGCATGTTAAAAGTTGGACATTGAAAAGGAAGACTGAAGAAGAATCGATGCATTTGAATGATGATTCTGGCAAGGAATATTGAAAGAACCATGGGCCTCAAAAAGACCCAAAAAATTTATCTCGGAAGAAGCATAGATGAAATGCTTCTTAGAGGCAAGGATGTAAAACTTCATCTCAAGTTCTTTGGACATGCTGTCAAGAGAAACCAGTGCCCAGTGAAGGACATTATGCTTGGCAACCTCGAGGGGCAGTGAAAAAGAGGAAGGTTCTGGACGAGGGATTGACAGTGGCTCCCACAATGGGCTCAGACATAAGAATCATTGTGAAGATGGTCAAGGACCGGGCAGTTTTGTTCTGTTGTACATAGGGATCATTATGTGTGGGATGACACCTAACCACAAGAAGGCTTCTTACTGGTAGCTGATGACAGCAGTAGGAATAGGTCTCTTGGCTGCGTTTGGACTAAACAAGAAAGCAAAGAGCAAAAAAAAAAAAAAAAAAGATACTCTGCGCTCTCCCACTTGTTTGGCTAATGTGGCCTTTTGAGTTCAAAGTGCAAACATTCAGTCACTTTAGCTTTTTTGTTTAATTCCTGTCTGAAATCAAATGTGCAATTTAGGAAAATCAAGTAAACCCAGAGAGTGTTTAAGGTAGGCTATTGGAGTAAGAGCTCATCAGGTTCCAGTGAATGGTAAACCATAATGACTAGTTCCCCTCGTTTTCTCATTCAAAAATCTGAAGCTTGGGGCTGAGCCCCCGTGGCATAGTGGTTGTGCGCGGGACTGCGGCCCACTGGGATGGAGGTTCAATTCCAGCTCCACGGAGCAAAGGCTGGGTCTCCTACTCCCACCAGAGCCTCATAGGCCTGCTGTACACCGAAATCCACACAGAATTTTTTATAATCACACAGGAGAGTTGGATGAATTCTGAAAGGTCAGGGAGTACAATACCGATACCTTCAAGATAAAAACTCTAAGTGTCAAAAGCACATTCCAAAGATGTATAGCCAGCACTAGAACAGTAGTGATAACGCAACAGGCATTTGTTCTTGTAGAGAAGGAGCTGCGTGATGACAGACACTGTGTCAAGCAGTGTCTGTCATAAATATAACTGCTGAATTAGCCAAGTAGAGAGTAGTTCCTCAAATGTATTCACAGATGCTCCTTAGCATAATGTTATGTGGTCATATTATTTTGCCCACTTGAGAATTCATGATGCAAATTAGAAGACTGAAGACTTTGGAAACTTTGGGGGGAAGAATTTTGGTTAACTAAGCATTTATCAAAGTATTTTCCTGCAAAGAAAATATTCACAACCTTTATAATTAATCTTCCCCAGTAAGACACTTGGGAGATACTGATGAACAAATAAATGATCCCTGTTGAGATGGTAGAGAGAAAGTTTACTAATAGACTCTTTGCTCCAGGCTATTTTATATTTATGAAAATTGCAGCAGTTATTATTATCAGTTTCAAAATATGGCAACCTAATGTGTGACAGAGGTGCACTCTTCCCCATATGGTTTTCAGCAGTGGATGTCTTTTCCCAGAGGTAACCTTCTAGACCTTTCTTCCAAGGTGTGTCTGTGTGAATTCACACAAATAACACTTTGGTTATCCAGCAAGTCCAAGAACTATTGTTAATGTGTCTGCCACCTAAGGCTTCTCTCTACACTTCAATCATTGCTGCCTAGTTGATTTCAATGCCCAGTGATCTCATAGGGTAGAATAGAAATGTCTTACTGAGTGTCCTAGGCAAAAATACTCAAAGAAGCAGACTGTCCCATCTTTTCCTGCAGAGTAGTGGTGGATTTAAGCCATGACATTTTGACTAGTAACCAACTGCTTATCCACTGTGTTCCTACTACTCTTTAGCTGGACTTTACAAATGGGGAAATGAGTTCAGGAATTTGATCAGGCAGAAATTGGATCACCTTTCTTTGGAATAACCATCTATCTTGATTTTTTTCACTTAGTTACCTTTCAAATTTCTTGGTACAGATGAGCGAACACTTCCACCAGTATGTCTATTCCATTTTGGCTTTGTTTTTCAGCATTTCAATAGCTATTTGGTCAAATCTTCAAGCCTAGTTTTTTGTCAATGACTTCAGTGCAGGCTTCAGCTTCTTATCTCATTATCATTGTTTCTTTTTGCCATATGAGAACTTATGAATCACAGAAGAACATTGTTTAATATGGTGTGGAAACACAGCCACTTAGGTCAGAAGGCATTCAAAATACGACTGAGGAAGGGGTGCCTCTTCAAAGTCAATCTTAATGGCATGGGTGGAGAAAAATTTTCAGGATTTCATTTGCTTATGGGGCATGACTCAAATTAATTTAAAAAAAAGCTGCAAACACTCATTAATAATTGGAAAATAAGTGTACAAAGTATGCATTTATAAATTCGGAAGTTGTCAAAAAACTGAAATGGAATATGCACAAAGATTGATTTCATAAACATTAGTGAGCTGAAATGGACTGGTCTTAACCATTTTGAATTGGACAAAACTGTGATGGTCTGGGCTGAGCCCCGGTGGCGCAGTGGTTGTGCACGGGACTGCGGCCCACTGGGACGGAGGTTCAATTCCAGCAGTGGGGCTGGGCCTCCTACTCCCACAGCCCGGAGAGCAGTGATGCCAAACAAACAAACAAACAAAACAAAACAAAAACAATCTGCTTTTCCAGGAGCAACAAATTAAAGAAGTGTGGTGTTGTGCTCATTACACACAAAAAAGAAAGAACATTTCAAGATCCATCATGAAGTATATCAGTTATAACATCATATTCATATACCTATAAAGAAGACAAGTTCATGCTACTGTTATTCAAATTTACACCCCAATCATTGATATCAAATGTTAAGAAATCGAAAATTTCTATCAACTTGTGCAGTCTGAAATTCATCAAATATGCAATAGAGATCCATTACTGTTTACAAAAATTACGGGTGTGGTGGGATGAAAGTAGGGGGTGAGGCAGATGGTGATGTGTAGAGAGGGAATGGGGTGCTAAGCCACCCTAGGGGAGTGTATTGTTTATACCTCCACAGGGAAAGAGGGTACAAACTGAAACCTGGTGATCCAGGATGTGAATGCAGTGTGACAGCGTGGAGCAAGGAACCAGTGGAGGAGTCTGAGCACACAACCCCAATCTGAACTACAGGGGCAGCCACCTCTACCCCAGGGGAGTTTGCCTTGGTGGTCAGCACTGAAGCTGCAGCTTGGGGAGTGAGAGATGCCTCACCAGAGCACATGAGAACAAATGAAGGGGGAGCCTTTAGGATCATATTCCCACTCAAAGCAGAAAGAGGATTATATGGGTGGCTCCACTATGAAATATAGCTACCCTCACTGACCCAAGGCCTCTCAGAGTCAACAATGGAGAAACAGGGTCAGGATTATACCCTGTCTGCCACAACCACACCATAGCAAAACACTAAGGATGTGCAACAGAGCATGAAGTTCCAGATGGAGTACCAAGGATAAACTTTTGGGGCTAGGGTGCGCTACCCCATCTGACTCAACCAGGAGACACTCCTGGAAGTCAATGAACAGACATTGAACTATTTACAGGTTTTTATATTGTTATTATTTTTATTTTTTTGCATATATATAGGACATTGGTTTTTTGTTGTTGTTGTTGTTGTTATCATTGTTTTATTTTCTTTGGTTGCTTCATCTTAGGATGCCTTTATTTGGTACATATTGTTACCTTTGCAGTTCTATCTAGATAAGATGGGCTGGATAAACAGTCTGTAGGCGAAAATGACAGGACTGATGGTTCTGGGGCATGGGACATGGGCGAAGGGGAGGAGGGAGAAAGGAGGTGGTTTGACCAGCCCAGGGGTAAGGGAATAGCAATTGATTCAAAATCAGTGACATGGTGGTTGAGAGAAGTTCGATAGGGATTGATGTAATGGAACAGAGAGAAAATACTGAAACCCAAAAGGAGGCTGAGCATGGTAGTGGGATGAAAGGAAAGCAATAGGAAATAGAGGAAAGAACTGGGGATGAGGGTGGGTAAAGGGCATTTATAGAGGTTTAAAACAGGCATACACATAGATGAATATATTTATATGTGATGATGGCGAAATAAATCAACGAGTATACACTTACAGACTCAGTAATAGAACAGCAGATGGGCATTGAACCTCCACTCAAGTACTTCCTCAGTGCAAGAACATTTTGTTCTATTAAATTGGCATTCCATGATGCTCATCTTTCTGACGCGATCACTGAAGACAAATGTGTACATAAGCAAATGTGGTGAAGAAAGCTGATGGTGCCCAGCTATCAAAAGATATAGCATCTGGGGTCTTAAAGGCTTGAGTAAATAAGTGGCCATCAAGCTCAGAAGCAACAATCCTCACATGTGTGATCATGAGGTGTTGAAGGGATCTAATGTCAGGCAACAAAGAACTAAAATTACATCATTTTAAATGAGGGGGAGTGCAGACTGGGGACTCAAAGCCCATCAATTGGTGAAGCGACATCCTCTTACAGAGGAGTTGCAGGGAGGAGATGAGCCAGTTAAGGTACAGTCTAGTAACAATGAAATATGCAGTTTTCCTCTAGTTCTTAAATTCTTCCTCCCACCCACTATCATGAACCCAATTCTATCAGACAAATCCAGCTAGAACAGGGGATGTACACCAGAGTCGAAAACATGGGGAATTTAGGATAGATATTCCCTCAGGACTACTGGTGAGAGTGATGATACTGGGAAGTGGAGGGATGGTGGAATAGAAAGGGGGAACCAATTTCAAGGATCTACATATAACCTCCCCTCTGGGGCACGGACAACAGGGGAGTGAGTGAAGGGACATATTGGACAAGTGTACGGTATGAAAAAGCAATAGCAATTTATAAATTATTAAGGGTTTGAAAAAGCAATAGCAATTTATAAATTATTAAGGGTTTATGGGGGACGGAATGAGGGGAGAGAAGAGAAATATGGGGAACTGGTACTGAGGGCCTAAGTGGAGGGAGAATGTTTTGAGAGTGATGATGGCAACAAGTGTGCAAATGTGACCTGTATACAACTGATGTGTGTATGGATCGTGAGGGAGTTGTATGAGTCCTCAATAAAATGATTCAAAAAAAAAAAAAAAAGGAGGGGGAAAGAGGAGCTTATACCAAGGACTCAAGTAGAAATTATTTGGAAATGAAGATGGCAACATGTGTATGAATATGCTAGATACAAATGATGTATTGAATGTTGTAAGAGTTGTAAGAGCCCCCAATAAAATCATTAAAAAAATTACTGGTGTTTATAATGCAAAAATTGGAGCACATTAGGCCTTACCATTAAAAAAAGTACTGGTATTTGTAATGCAAAAATTGGAAACAAAGAAGGATAAAAAAATGCCCCTCCCCCAAAAATTAAAAAACAAAAAACAAACTTTAAAACCAAACTCACTGCCTCCCCTGTCCACTCCACCCCTCACATCCACCCCACCCCCACCCCCACCCCCAAGTTGATTTCAGTTACTATGACGCTGTGGAAAAGTAGAATCACTTCTGTGGGCTTCTAGTAGGTTCAAACTGCTGATCTTGTGGTTAGTTGACTAAAGGTGTAACCCACTATGCCACTGGGCTCTTCAGAAGGATCAGTAGCTGGAAAATATGACACTGGCAATTGAAATGACGCCAGAGATCACCCGATAAAAATGAAAATGTTTCCTTTTTTCTTTTCAATAAATTGCCTTTCACCCAAGTTAATAAGCACATGACAGAATTTCACAAAGCCAATGATTTAGTCATTTCAAATACCTTTTTAAACAGGGGTTGAGCCCCGGTGGCATAGTGGTTGAGTGCGGGACTGCAGCCCACTGGGTTGGCAGTTCAAATCCAGCAGCAGCTCTCCAGAAGCAAGTCTGGGCCTCCTACTACCACCAATGGGCAGTGATGCCCCCCACACTATCTATCTATCTATCTATCTATCTATCTATCTATCTATCTATCTATCTATCTATCTATAAAACAATATAAAGTGCAATTGTACATGTGGGTTTAATTGGATGGAATATATCATAATCAAATGGACTACAGTTGTGGTGAAGCAATGAAAAAGTTCAATATTATCAGTCAGAAGAAGGCCAAAGGGCCGACTGTAGAACAGACATTGCTCACATTGAAGTAAAAGCTGAAGAAAATTCAAAGTAGTCTATGAGAGTCAAAACAGCACCTTGAGTTGCCCCCCCACCCCACCCCCCGAATTTTGGGAGCATCCCTAGGACTGATTTGATGCAATGCTGGAAGACCTGGTGACCTGTGCCATGACATGAAGAACTTCATGCACGAAGAAAGCAAAAAGTCATTCAGAAGACAGGGAAGAAACCAAAGGCCAAAATGAATATCAGAAGTGACTCTGGAACTTGCTCTTGAGCGTAGACTAGCTCCATGAAATGGGAGAAGTGCTGAAGTAACAGAGCCAAAGAGACTTCAACGAGCATTTCAAGAAGCATGAAGTGTAGCATGAAAGATAAGTCCCACCGTTTAGAAACTAAAAGGGAAGAACATGTTGAGCATTTCTTTTTCCTTTTCAGAAAGCAGTCTACTGGCATATTATTCACATATACCCATACACAATTCACATATACAATACTAAAAGGAACTGTGCATTCATCACCACAATCAATTTTAGAAGATTTTCTTCTTTCTTGGACTCATTGTTATTAATTCTCCACACCCTCCAAACTCCCCTGCCATATCTCTGAGAAACAATCCAGTTACTGGCTTTATAGATTTACTTACCCTGTATTTTATATTCAGAAAAATAATGAAAACAGAGTAAATACAAAACAAAAACAACTACAAAATAAAACAGAGAGAACTATAATCAAGGAGAAATAAAAATATTAAGAACTAGAATATATTTAAAGTGGATCAAAAAGGAGATCAAAAGATAAGGTGTTAAATTTTCACCTAAATCCACTTGTCATAATCCACTTTCCAATGCACTCTGCATGATAGCTAGGTTATTCACAAGCCTGTTTGTTTTTTAGCTGAAACAACTTTAAAATGTGTAAAAAGGGAGATCAAATGGTATGATGCCACATTTTAACCTATGTTTCCCATAAATGACTATACAATACTCTTTGCCTGATAACAAGGCTATTCACATTCCTCAACTATGATCAGCGGGGATTCACCAAAGTTTTAATCTATGTGTGGACCCTGCAAGTGGATTTGAGCCTTTCACTGTCATGCATAGCTTTCTGCAGATGTTCACAAGTTAAGCTCTGATACCATTCTCTTCTTTAGAATAATCGAATATTATTATATGTAGCCTTTAGAGCACACAAGCTGGTATGCTCTTCTATGTGAACTTATGTAGTTGATTCCCTACTTACATAAATGGCTACTTGTTTGAGAACAGTGCTTTAAGACCTCAGATGCTGTTCTTTCTGACACTGGGAACCATCTGGTTTCTGCAGCACACTGTGTGATAGGATCCACATCTTCGGTGGGTGAACATTGAGCGGGGCCATGTCATAAGAATTAATTGTTCTTAGATTGGGACTAGAATTAAGTGCAAGCCCCAAATCTATGAGTGCATGGTGTATACACATTTCTAGTTCGTTATCATTTTATGCTAGAGGAAATTATCACTCATCCCCCTGGGGCATAAAGTCATTCTACTAATAGTGTCATTAATTTAGCCAATGGTGTAGAATTTGAAACACTGCCAAGAAAAGGAAACTATGCAAACATAGGTTGGCTATGAACTGCAATGCATACATTATTTATTTGTACAGATTAGATTCTTAGTGACTGGACAATATTTGCACAAACAATGGGGACTGGTGATAGGGTAAAACTTTCAGTAGCTTTCATTTCCAAAGGCAAAAACAAGCCCATGTCACAATAAAG
Source organism: Nesogale talazaci (assembly GCA_004026705.1). Taxonomy (NCBI): domain Eukaryota; kingdom Metazoa; phylum Chordata; class Mammalia; order Afrosoricida; family Tenrecidae; genus Nesogale; species Nesogale talazaci. Next base: position 14,982 of record PVJH01035757.1, read on the forward strand.
GAAGGGGAGCATTAAGATAGTTAATATATGGTAGCCATGGGCCACTATTCATTGGGTATTCTATAATCTTCAGATAGCAGTCGTCTGCACCTTCACCCACCAGGGGGTTTTGACTCTAAGTCTAAGGGCTACTAGTTCACTCAGTGGGGTTCTTACATTGAGTTCTTCTGATGTGACCTAGGAGGATGCTTTGCGTCTCTAAATAACAAAGGTTATGCCCAAGAGTCTACAGCCCCTGGTCTGGGCCACCAAGAGCTCTGTATAGAAACTAGGTACGAGATGTCCAGTTAGGAACATAGTACTGGACATATTCTCCCCTTGGGTTCTAGATTAAGTATCATTAAGCTTTTTTTTTTCCTGATGGGAGGTTTTTCTTTCCCATTTTCCCATGAACAGAAATGCAGTCGCCATCTCAGAGACATCCATCTCTCTTCATCTTGATTTGAATTTGCAGTAGGTTTCACTGATCACTTTGGTAGGGGAGTAGAATCTGTTGATTTGGGGTGACATTAGCACACAGGTGAATGGCAGCAACTGAATGGTCTTCTCTATCTCCCCTCATCTTCAAAAGCCAGCCCCAGCTGAGGTGAAGTGTATTCTGTCAAAGTGGTTTTTAGAATGCACATAGCAAGGGGGTGCTATACGGTTCACGGATTAGGCGGACTCTACCTTGTTGCCTGGGAGATCAGATTAGAAGATTACACGACCTAAGAGCAGAAGCTTCTAGACTACTAGAAGGACAACAAGTCTGTCTTGGAAGAAGGATAGCCAATAGACTCCTTAAAAGCAAGGGTGGCAAGACTTCATTTTGCATATTTGGGGCCTTCTTTCAGGAGGGATTAGTACTGGAGAAGGGCGTCATGCTTGTGAATACAGTGCGTCATGAAAAGGAGAAAGATCACTACCTTACAGTAGTGGACTCATGCAACATTGGTCCTTTTGTGATTGACTAACTTCACTTAACTTCACTTATCATACAGCATTTATTTCTCTATTTGGAAGAACTGAAGAAAAATTTAAAAATTTTAATACTGACGGGTTGTATAGGCAAAATGTGTTAGTCTGGGTTGATTAGAGAAGTAAATTCAGAGACACTCATATGTGTGTGAGAGAGAACTTTTAATCAAAGTGTAATTGGACATTATGAAAACATCTCATCACAGTCCAGTTCAAGTCCATAATTCCAATATTAGCCGATCTGTTTCATAGCAATCTATAAATTCCTATTCAAACTCATGCAACATATGCAATAACGCCCAATGCAGGAATATCACAGGGCAGTCGGTGAAAAGTCTCATAGATCCCATGATGGTGGAAGCATCTTAGCACTGGTAGGACTCTCCATGTGGCTCCTTCAGCTCTAGCACTCTGGCTGCATCAGAGTGGCTCCATCAGGCTGGTTGACAGTAAGGTCTCATAGGGAGTGACTAAGTGTCCAGTCTCCAGGGAGTTAGTTATTTATCTCCTTCGTGCCTTCAAATGAGGTCATCGAAGTGTGACCTGATTGACAGGTTAACCGCCACCCTTTCCCTCTTAAGTCTCACATTGACAACAGATTATGTAAGTACCACATAAAATATTAAATGACACACGAATTACCTAAAGAAGATGATGGTATAGTGACTTGTAGTCACTATAAAGCACTGGCCAGCTAGAGAGTTCTACATGCCAGGGAAACAAAGGTCGGCTTAGGAGAGAACTTTACCTCTTACCTGCCCTTAATGGATGCCTCCACATTGTCATGAGAGTGACAGAGCTCTTTTTTCTTTCTTTTTTTGTGGTATTATAGAATTTAATATCCAATGAAAACAATAAAGGCTTAAATATAAGGAATTTTCCCAAATAAAAGCTGAGAGGTTTTTTGGTGATCAGAACTCCCTTTTTTGGTTGTTGTTGAGTAAAGTATTTCAAAAATCCACATACTATGAACATGGACACTAAAGTCAAGAAGTTACGTATTGCATTGGGAAAGTCTGCTGCCAGAACTCTTTAAAGCTTTGAAAAGTCACAGTGCCATCTTGAGAACTGAAATGTGCTTCATCCAAGCCATCGTATTTTGCTTTCTTCTTTTTAATTTTTATCATGAATGGCATGAAGGTTTATAGAACAAATCAGTTTTGCATTCAACAATTCGTATTGCAATCCCGACAGTGTCTTAGTACTTATCTCACTTCCCCACAGTCTTTCTTGCATCTTCCAGTCCTCATTCTTTTCCACCCATTCTTGCCTTCTGAGCTTTGTCCTTGGGCAGATGCTTCCCTTTTGCTTCTGACTGACTGATTCTTCTTAGATGCAGATACCTCTCTCGTGTTATTGGTCCCCTAATAGGCCTGCCCATTATTAGGTGTAACATCGAGCCACAGTTCCAGGCCTGATGGATGACGAGTCTCAGGAGGGATCACCAGTCTCTATACAGCCAGTGAGCCTGGTCTCCTTCTTATATTAAAAACATTTTATTAAGGGCTCTTACAGCTCTTGCAATGATCCATACATAATTGTGTCCAGCACATTTGTACATATGCTGCTATCATTATTTTCTAGACATTTATTTTCTATTGAGGCCTTGTTATCACCTCCTCCTCCTCACACCCCTTGATAAATTATAAACTATTATTATTTTCATATCTTACACCAACCTCTGTCACCCTTCCCTCACGGTTTCTGTTGTTTGTTCCCCTGGGGGTGGTGGTGGTGTTTATGTGTTGATCATCACAATCGTTTCCTCCTTCCTCTCCTCCCCCTCCCCCTGTCTTCCTGGTATTGCTACTCCCATTCTTGTTCCTGGATTCCATGTCTCCTGAGCTCTTTAGTCTTATCTGTACCTGTGCACATGCTTCTGTCTAGTCTGCAGTGAAAGGCAAGAGGTTACGAGAGTGAGGGGGTGAGGAAGTCTCAAGGGACCAGAGGAGAATTGTGTGTTTCACTGGTGCTTTACTGGACCCTAATTGACTCATCCCTTCCCTGTGACTCTTCTGTGAGGAGATGTCCCATTCAGATCTTTTTCTTAATCTCTTGAAATCAAGGCCAATTTTGATCAAAGTTAAAGGCATTTCCAGGTTGTGTGTTAATCAGAGCAGCTACTCTTAGTCACTTGGCAAAGGTAGACATGGAAACAATGTCTGTTGGTAGGCAGTTTGTGTCAAATGTATCCAAAGGACATGTCCACATACTATTGCTTTTGATCTCCTGAAGAAGGGTGAGTGTTCAAACTTGTTAGTTTTACCCTGAAATGTCTTTTCAAAACTGCAACACTGTTAAGATTTATTGGATAAAAAATGAAACCAAACCCCCTGCCATCGGGCTAATTCCAAAGCATAGAAACCTAACCAAATGGAAATGAGCTGCTCCACTGGGGTTTCAAGACTGTAACTCTTTACAGAATCAGACTGCCTCGTGGTTCTCCCATGGCACATGCGTTAGTCTGAGTGCTCTAGAGAAACAAAACCAGGAACACTTAGAGATGTTGAGAAGAGAGAGAGAGAGAGAGAGAGAGAGAGAGAGAGAGAGAGAGAGAGAGAGAAAGTGATATCAAGAGAGAGAGAGAGTGGCAGAAGTGAGCAAGCCTAGTCTAGCTCAAGTTCATGAGTCAGATGCTAAACTGGAAGCCCTTCCCAAATCACACAACCTCTGAGGCCAATGAACCAGAAAGCAAGAAAATGAACCAGGAAAGCAGGATGGTGGAGGCCTCCTTGAATAAGTCCAAGGTTGGCAGGCAACATGGCAGGCTGCCAACAGTTCCCAGAGTTGGCAGGCAACAAAGTGACACAGTGGCCCGAGTCTCAAGAAACTAGATACAGGATCCAGGACAGCAAGAAGGAGGAGTGTTTTCCACATCCCTCTGATTCCCTCTAACCGAACCTCCTCCTCCCCCCCCCCCCCCCCCCCAAGGAGACAGCAACAGGCTATAACCGAGTAAGGCTTGTAGTCCACCCTAATCTTCACATTATGAGGGTGGCCTGACTGCCAAACTACTGAGGTTCCTGGCCAAGCCAAGTTGATATGAAACCTATCACAGAGTGGTTGGAGGGCTTTAATCACTGACCTTTCGGGTTAGCCATTACACATTATTTTTGGGAGTGAATGTCATTTCTCATGACATTTCGGGAAACTGAAAGCAGATGAAGTGTGAAGACCACTCGGCCCCATGTTTGGCACATCTGCTGCTTGTTCTTCTTTCGCCCTTTCCAGTTCTTTGGATAATGGAAAGCAGAGCCGATAACAGTGCCATGTCTATCTAGCCGTTGCCACAGACCCACACCAAAGTCACTGCTTGCTACAGGGAACAAAAATTCGCCATCAGGGCTTTGAGACATGGCTTGAGGGAGGGGAGGGCACAACACACATCTTCAGCGGTGGGCCTAGGCCCCACCTGCGGCATAG
>PVJH01035758.1:0-19409 GCA_004026705.1 Nesogale talazaci
GGTGGAGAGGGAGGGGGCACCGATCACAATGAAAGGCACAAAGTCACACACCCCCAGCCAGGGGGAACAGCAACAGAAACCAGAGGGGAAGGGAGACAGAGGTCCGTGTGAGATTTGAAAATAATTAACAATTGGGCTGAGCCCCAGTGGTTGAGTGCAGAACTGCAGCCCACTAGCTTGGCAGTTCTAATCCAGCAGCAGCTCTCCAGGAGCAAGGCTGACCCTCCCACTCCCACCAGAGGGCAGTGATGCCTCCCCCCTCCCAAATAATTAACAATCTACAACCTATGGAGGGGGGCACCAAGGTTGGAGGGTGGAGAAGGGAGAGGAAAAAAGGGGAGCTGATCCCAAGGGCTCAATGGAAGGTACTTGTCTAGAAGAGAGGGATGGACTATATGTACAAATATGTCAGATACAACTGATGTGTGGATTGGACGGAGAGTTGCAAGAGCCCCCGACAAAATGATTTTTCAAAAGAGAGAGAGAATGTGGATATGCACAAAGAAAATCAAAGAAATGTCCAGAGTTGAAGTTATGTGAGTGAGTGAGAAAAATGACGAATGAGAGAGATTAAAGACCATTAAGCTTGGCGCGGGTTGGAAAATAAATAAATAAAATAGAAAGTTGAGATACTTATCAATGCCAAGAGGTCATTAAGAAGCCCGAGGTGAGGGGTTACACGCTGGGCTGCTCCGGAGAGGACCGAACTTTCTACCCCGGGAGAGCTGCCAGTTCCTCCCCATCTCTCAGGGTCCCTCTGAGTTGGCATTGACTGATTAAGAGACCCCTGCTTTCCCAGGAGGGGACCTCTTTTCTTCAGAGTGTAAAATGGGGTGACTTTGCACGAGGACCAGAAGACTCTCACGGACTGTCCCGAGACGCTTCCCTGCTCCGGCATCGGTGTGGGTGGCATAGGCAGTGCGCGCACGCGCACACCCGCGAAGGTCAAGCGAAAGGCAGGGATGACAACCGTGCATTCACCCAGCTCCAGACTTGAGAGCACCTGTCCCTTTCTAGCACCAAACTTTTTCGACAAACGGCACAAAATCCTCCAAGAGTGGATGTGGGGCCACAGTGATTTTCACCTACTGACCTTGCAGTTAGCTGCCTAACTCGTAAGGCACCCCCCTGCCAGCACTAGTGTTACAAAAGAGAAATCGGAGTGTGTGGCGCTTGGGTTTGCCACCTTCAGCCCCCTGCCATCGAACGGGTTGCAGTTCTTAGAGACCCCGTGGAACAGCGTTGAACTGCCCTGTGGGTTTCTGAGACGCTTACTCCTTAGGGCAGCAGAAAGCTCCCTCTCTCTCCTGGTGGTTTCAAACTGCTGACCTCACCTTGTAACCGGTGCTCCCAGGCCCACCGCCCTGCCCTACAAAGGTCCCGGTGGTCTGCGCGACTCCCTCCTGCATCTCTCCTCTCTCACTTCACTGCAGCCACTCCGGCCTTCTTCTAGTTTCTCCAACCCATAAGGTTGTCCTTGCCCTGAAGATTGATCTTCACTTTTCCCTAATGGGCTTTGTACTTCTCCCTGGTGGCATAGTGGTTATTCTTTGATCTGCTAAGCCACCAGAGCACACCGGCACTCACAGTTTCTTCCCTGGCAATTAGTTTGGTTTGAATGTGGTTTGAATTTGATCAAATTAAATGCTAGCTTCTCATCACTTTCCTTATCTTGACCCTCAGTCAGGTATGCAGTTCTCACACCACTCTGCTTGAATTCTGTATAACACAGGTCTTAAGCTGAAATTTCTCTTATTTTTATCCAGCCGTGTTAGGCTGGTTGATGAGAGAAACAAATTAGAGACACTCAGCTATGTGCGAGAGAGATTTATATAAAAAAGTAATTCTGTCTGAAGCAAACATCCCAGCTTAGTAGAGATCAAGTCCATAAGTCCAATACTAGTTCATACATGTCTCTTCAGGTTCATGTAGCCATATGCAATGATACAGAATGCAGGAAGGTCACTGGCAGGTGTGTGCAAAGTCCTGTGGATCCTATGGCAGTGGACGCACCTCTGGGCTAGTGCAGGTCTCGGTGTGGCTTATCAACAGAAAGGTAAAGGCAGAGAGAGCCATATATCTTGGTGAGACCTGACTGACAGGCTAAACTCACCCACATCTTCTTACAGGTTCTCTGTGGCATAACAGAACTAACTATCACATAAGCAGAAGTTGGGGTCTGTTCCTGGCTGTATTCTAAGCAGGTGGAACAGCTTCTGAAACATAGCAGGCACTCAGTACATATTTGCTGACTACTGTGGCTACTCAGCTAACAGCTGAGGGGTGAAAAGAACCCCGCGCTTTCAACCTGGTCAGAGGGAACTCTCAAGGCTAAGGACCGAGAAGGACACTTAGGCTTGGAAGAATGTCTGGTGTACTCAGAAGAGCGTGCGGCCACGGGAAAGAGGGAGGGCAGTGGAGAGGTGGACAGGGCTGAGTTAACTTAGGGCTTTGGAAAGTGAATTTTATTTTCAATCAAATGGGAAGTCACTAAAGGGTTTCAAATAAAAGAGTGGCATGATGTGATTTATGCCTTTGAGGAGGTAATTCCACTTGAGTGGAATTCCACACGTCCCATGTGCAAAACATTATGAGGGCTGGGAGAAGAGAAAACTGGCAGAGGAGAGATGGGGAGGGGTGGTGATCGATTTTGGACATGGTGAATTTGATATATTGGACTTCCTTTGTGGTTTCTATATCAAAGCCAAGAATTTATAAGGTGGCATTATAATACCTACCACTGAAGAAGAAAAAAACCCTACCACTGAAATAACACAAGTAGCTACTTCAGGAGCTGTTATAAGAAAACTTAAAAAAAATTAAAACACTCACTCAACCCATGGGCTCAACCCTAGAACACGGGGTGGAATTGTCCCTGTGGGTTTCCAAGCCTGTAATTCTTTACAGCAATGGTTCTCAACCTTCCTAGGCCACGACCCTTTAATACAATTTCTCATGTTGTGGTGACGCCCCTCTCCCCCCAAGCATAAAATTATCTTCATTGCTACTGCATCACTGTAATTTTGCTACAGTTATGAATCAGGACCTCTGTGAAAGGGCCATTTGACCCCCAATGGGGTTGCAATCTCTGGATTGAGAACCACTGCTTTACTGAAATAGAAAGGGCTGTCTTTCTTCCAAAGAGTGATTTGTGGTTTTGACATAATAATCTTGCACTTAGCAGCCAATTGCATAACCACACCAGGGCTCCTTTGTTTATAAGAACCTGACATCAAAGGTGGCGGTTGACAATGGCAATAACCAAAGCCACTGCTGTCAAATCTATTCCTTCTCCTGGTCACCCTGGAAGACAGGGCAGAACTGCCCCACGGGGTTTCAAAGGCTGTAAATATTTACAGATGCTAACTGCCCCAGCGTTCTCCCATGGAGCGGCTGGAGGGTTTGAACCGCCCACCTTTTGCTTGTTAGCAGGCACATGATCTTCCCTGCCAGCCCATCGCCATGGAGTCAAGTCTGATTCACAGTAAGGCTGCAAGGCAGAGCAGAAGCATGGGGCTTCCAAGGCTGTGGTCTTTCTGGGAGCAGACTGCCACATTGCAATACACTGCCAGGGCTCCTTCATGATTGCAGTGCTCGGGGCCAGCGAGTTCATTCTGACTCCCAGCCACCGGGCAGGACAGAGTGGATAGGGCTGTTTGTTCCTCTGGGTTTACAAGCGGGTACCTCTTTACAAACAGTACTGAAAGCACCCTGCCTTGGAAGAAGGACAGCCAGCAGGCCCCTTAGACATGAGCGAGGATCCCTGGAAAAGGACATCATGCTTGGTAGAGGTCATCGAGAGAGAAGGATCCTCAGCAGATGTATTTATTGACAGGGTGGCTCAGAGAGAAGGTGGTGCAGGGCTGGAGGAGCTTCCTTCTGCTGTAATAGAGTGAATATGAGTCAGAACCGACTCAGGGGTGCCTAAGAACCAAGAACCATAAATTCTCATCTTTTCCCTCCCAGCAGTAGCTGCCGTGTTCCAACCCACTCACCTGTGGTTGGACTTCCAACTTGCTATGTCACCAGAGCGCCGTCATACCTTTTTTTGTTGTTGTTTTTTTTGGGGGGGGGCATCACTGCCCTCTGGTGGTGGGAGTAGGAGGCCCAGCCTTTGCTCCTGTGGAGCCGGAATTGAACCTCCATCCCAGTGGGCCGCAGTCCCACGCACAACCACTACGCCACCGGGGCTCAGCCCCGTCATACCTTTTATTGAGCAGTTTTTATGTGCCAGACACTATTTAACAAACCTTGCTTTGGTGAAGCATGACAACAACCCTTATTAGAAGAGAGTTATTCAATGTTTTATAATAGAAGCAAGTAAGGCTAAAAAAGATAGGCAACTCACACAAGAAACTCAAACTGAGCTCTAGTTTGATGTCAAAAGACGGCAAGTCACTGCTTTGTTGTAACACCTCCCCAGAGAGGGACTTGGGGAGGGGTAGCTGTTGTGGTTCTTATTCAGCAAAATATCGGAACTAGAGTTTTCTTAAAAATGTGTCCTACAGGCTGAGCCCCGGTGGCGTAGTGGTTGTGCGCGGGACTGCGGCCCACTGGGACGGAGGTTCAATTCCAGCAGTGGGGCTGGGCCTCCTATTCCCACCACCGGAGAGCAGTGATGCCCCCCCCCCAAAAAAAATGTGTCCTACATTGGGTCTCTACGCAAGTACTTCCTCCACAAAAGAACATTTTGTTCTGATAACCTGACATTCCATAATGCTGACATGATTGCTGAAGACAAGGCAGTACATAAGCAAATGTGGTAAAGAAAGCTGATGGTGCCCTGCTATCAAAAGATGTAGCACCTGGGATTTTAAAGGATTAAAAATAAACAAGGTGCCATCTGGCTCAGAAGCAACAAAACCCACATGGAAGAAGTGTGTGTGTGTGTGATCAAGAAGTATCGATAGGATCAGTTATCAGGCATCAAAGACCCAGAACAAAAAATCATATCATGGTGAATGAGAGGGAGTACAGAGTGGAAACCCAAAGTACATTTGTAGGCCCCTGGACATCCCCTTACAGAACGGTTTTGGGGAGGAAACACGCCAGTAAGGGTGCAGTATAGCATTGATGAAACAGAAAACTTTCATCTAGTTCTTTAATGCTTCCTCCCCCTCCCCTCTATCATGACCCTAATTCTGAATTACAAATCCAGATAGACCAGAGGACGTACATGGGTACAGATAAGAGCTGGAAACACAGGGAATCCAGGACAGATAAATCCCAGGACCAATATTGAAAGTAGCCATACCAGGAGGAGAAGGGAAAGGTGGGAGTAGAAAGGGGAACTGATCACAAAAAAAACCCTCCCTGGGGTATGGACAACAGAAAACTGAGTGAAGGGCTCATGTCAGTGTAAGATATGAATATGTGTGTGTGTGTGTGTGTATAAATGATCAAGTATTCATGAGGGAATGAGGGAAGGTAAAAAAGGAGAAGCTGATACCAAAGGCTTAAATAGAAAGAAAATGTTTTGAGAATGATGATGGCAACAAATGTACAAATGTGCTTGACACACGGATGAATGTATGGATTGTGATGAGTTGTAAGGGCCCCCAATCAAATGATTTTTTAAAGTGTCCTAAAAACTAAAGACACATTTGAACGCGGTGTGGGTGGAGAAACATGTTTGAGAAATAATCTAATTTAAATTTCACCCAGCTCTACGTACTGTCGTCTTGGTCATTGGGAAGGAGAACCATCTGAGATCTATTTGGGGGGTCAATGGGATGGAGGGGGGAAGGAGTGGAAATAAATCGCATGCCTCCAACTGTATTTGGAACCAAGCGGCCGGAGCTCGAACAAAATTGGCACCAGTTTTTCTTAGAGCTAGAGATTCTGCCGTCAGCATAGTTTGCTTTTTAACAGCTGGAAACGCCAGAATTGTGATGGCCTCCAGAACTGAGGCAGCCTTGTTCCGACTGTCACACGGGTCCCTCTGTTCCTTTCACAGAGCCGCTTTTTCTTAAACATCCTGCAGAAGCCTCGAGGGACACTTTCAGGACCAGAGGGAACCTTAAGGGAAGGAGGCGCGTTTGTGGTCCCAGCTTTTAATGGGTCTGCGGCGAGACCCAGGGAGCCCTGGGGGCGTGCGGTGTTAAGCACTAGGCTGCGACGAGCAAGGTTAGGCGTTCGCACCCACTGGCAGCTCGGGCGTGGAGAGAAAGACGAGCTATTTCCGAAAAAGAGTTCCACTGTTGGACCTTGAGGCCAGCAGTTCACACGGGCTCTGAAATGATTCACAGCCCGGGACGCCCACGGGGGTGCTTCTAGCCTATCTTACAGGGTAGTTACGAGTCACAAGCGCCCCGACGGCAGAGTGTGGTTTGGTTCTGGAAGCGCTCCACCGTTTAGGGTTTGAAGAAGAAAAAAGACAGGGACGTCACTTCGATGCAGCGGTAAGGACGTGTCCAGGAGCGGGACAAAGTCCCCCCAGCTCCCCACGGCCTTGCAAGTCCCCGCCCCTCGGGAGAGGCGACGCGCGAAGGACCGCCCGGCCCCGCCCTAGGCCCCGCCCCGGCCGCCGGCCATTGGCTGGTCCGAAAGACGCGGGGCGGTGTCGGTTTGAATGGGAACGACGGGGGGGCTGGGGCGCAGGCGCAGAGGAGCGGCGGACGTGGAGTGCGGGCGGCGCTGCGGGGCGGCGGGACGGCGGTGGGGCGGCGGGCGAGGAAGGAGCCCCCGGAGCTCTGGCCCACGTGACCTGCCGGGGGCGGGGAAGGGGGCGCGCCGGCCTCCTGCGGTGCCCCTGCCTGGCGGGACGCCCGCGGCGCCAGGACCCGCCTGGGGGAGGGGCCGCGGCCACTCTGCGGTTGCCCGAGGCGGCCGCTCCTGCAGCTTCTCCGTGCACCCCGGAGTCGCCGGCCCGCGGGAGGTGAGTGCTGCTGCGTCGCGCGCGGGGACACTCTCTAGGGGTGCGGGTGTGTGCTGGGCTCCGGTCCAGGGACCTGGGAGCGCGCTCCTTTGTGCGGCTGGTCCCGCGGGGTGCGGGCGGCAGGAGGCGGGGTCGCCGGCGGGGTCCCCTGCTCCCCCGACCTGCGGGCGGCCGGCGGCGGGTTCGGGACCTGCCCCGGATCCGAGAAAGCCGGCCCGGTGGGGACCTGCTCGCCCTACCGTCACCAGTCCCCGGCTGCTTGCGCGTCGAAGTTCCCTGAACTTCGGAGCACGCCAACTTCGCTCCCTAATATCGGGGTGTGCCCGTTTCCATAAAAAGTAGAACAGTAGAGACTGTGGATTAAAAATCGGCATGCCTGTGCAATTTATTCCGTGCATTCGTTTTTTTTAGAACCCGCGCTCGGTAACCAAACTTTGAGTCGAATACCCACGGTTGTCACACTTTGTTTCGTAGGTTCTGTTGTTGCTTTGTGTTCTTTATTTTTGTTTTGTTTTGCACCGTCTCGTCCGTTTCCTATACGAATCGATCATTGCTAAAAAGTTTTAGTTAGCGTAGAATCTTTTAAAAAGCTCTTTCCCCAAAGCGTGTAGGATTTCTTCAAGTCGTAAAAAGTGGAAATATCTGTAACTGCCTTATGTTCTACTAGTCACCAGTTAGATCATTCAACTAGGATCGTTTGAAGCCTGCTAAAGAAACAAGTAGGGAAGGGTGGAAATTTTCTTTGCCTCGATGCATAATTTAAACCATCATTCCGTCTGCAGAGTTAAACGAAGTAGGTCCTTGGCTCTCCTTTCAGTCTGGCGTGCTGGAGTTCGTTAACCAAACTAGCGAGCTGAATTTTCAAGGGAAGAGGGCACAAAAGCTTCCTGGCCCCATAACCGCCAGTGTGATGACCTCGGATAAATACCACGTTTGCTGGGCTCTGGGCATTCAGAAGCAGCTTTGCTTGAAAGAGCTTGAAATGAATAGGGAACGAAAGAAGAATGTGTGTGAGGGTCGTGGGATGCAGATCCAGGTTTTGGGCAGTGTCAGACCTGGACTTGTTTGGCAGAGCTGTTCTCAAGCTATTATTTCTAAGGAGTGGCTACAAAGTAATGAGTTGTGTGATATTGTTACAGAAGCATCTCCCCAAATCCTCTTTGGCTAGGTAAGCAGCTTAATTGTGTTTTCCCCTTATTAAACCAGGCATGCGTTGTTACAAATGGTTTTAAAATTAATCTGAGACTTGATACTAGGCCAACTGTAACAATGATAGGATTTATAGTTTTTAAAGTGGCCTTGTTCTTCAGCACACATTTTTTCTGTTTGTTTCCTAATATTTTTTAAGATTTTTTTTGAGAGGGTGTGCACTTTTTCCTTGCCCTGTTTCGTGTAATTAGTTGTTGAGAATACACACCGATCCAACAGTTCTTAGATGTCCAATTTAAGGACATTGATGGCATCCTTCAAGTTGTGCAACCATTTCCATCCTCTTATTTCCATAAACTCACTGTCCCCTGAAGTTCCTGCCCAATCTTTTAAGCTGCTGTTGTTCATTTGGTTAAGAGCATAATGCTCCAAGCAGATATCTCTTTTACTAGGTAAGCCAAGCTATGAATTGTTTTTAAGATGACTTAAGGAGCAGTTTGTGATGTATGGTTTAAGGATTATCTCGACAATCATTTTAGGGATTCATCCATCTTCCAAGACTCCAGAAAGTCTAGAGTTCAAGGGAATTTGAAATCCTGGTCCATATTCTTTTCATCGGCATTCTTCTGTGAAATCTTTGATCCACATATTTGGTAACAGTAGTTGGGCACCACCTAGCCTATCCAGGCTCATGGTAAAGATAAAGTTTTGTTGTTTTGTTTTGTGGCTTCACTGCTCTGGTAAGAGTAGGAAGCCCAGCCTTGCTCCTGGAGAGGTGCTGCTGGATTTGAACTGTCAACCCAGTGGGCCGCAGTCCCGCACACAACCACTAGGCCACCAGGGCTCAGCCAAAGGGAAAGTTTCATAACTTCCAATGCCATCAAGTTGATGCCTGGTCACAGCGAGTCCCTAGGACAGGGTAGAGCTGTCCCTGTGAAGTTCTGAAAAGAAACAGAAAGCCCCTCTCTTGGTGAAGAGCAGCTGTGTTCGCCAACTGATCTCCGGTGAGCAGCCCAGTGCGTGGCCCACTGTGCCATGAGGGCTCTCACACAGCGTTATAATTAGCTCTCTGGATTTTTTGTTCCCTACTGGAAATCTGACAGAGACGCAGATTCGTGTTCTATTATATAATGACAGCAATGGCCGTTATCAATATGACTTTTAATACCCTGCTGAGTGCTTTTGTGACCTATTAGAATCAGACACTGTGATAGGTTCTTTATAAATCGTATTTTCCAGTCATTATAATGCTTATCTTCGAGTCCAAGTGTCACTGTGCCCCACCAGCTCTCAGAGCCTCGAGAGTTGAGATCCGATCATGAATAAGTCACTGCTGGGATTCAAAGGAACGGCCTGCCTGAGCCCAAAGCACTTGCTGTGCTGCTTCTCTGTGTGTTTAAATTGCCATGTCTCTCGATTTCTCTTGTAGGGACATAATCTTCTTACTTATAAAGTGTCTGTAGGTGCTGTGTTTTTGTGAACTATGCAGAACTATTTCAGTCCTTCTTTAAGGAGTCTTGCCTTGCTTCCATGACTTTATAATTCATGTTATATTCATTTTTATCTGTTTAAGAATATGAAAATATAGATTAAGAGTAAATTCTTTTGAGTAATTTTCATGAATATGAATTACTCTTTCCTATACAGCAGTAATCTATTAACGCACAGCTTTCTTTCTGTTACAGAATTCTAAATTGCTTGAAAGTTCCCATTTTCTTTTCAGGTAAGAAATAAAAAAGTTTATTTGAAAGTCTTTTATGTGCAGAGCAATGAGCTTGGTACTGAGAAAGGACAAAACACTTCCTAGTTAATTGTCTTGGTAGATACTTTCTGTCCGCTTGTTTCTCTTGTCTCCTCACCCAACCTAATAGGTTCAAACTTTTGCTATTTGTGTGTTGAAAAAAAAACCTACTTCAAGCCTCAATATGTACTTGAGCCTCACAATTTGGTACCATTCCACCTTCTCAAGACTTCTCACACTGCTCTAACCTAGTATGCTTGGGACAAAATCTGTACACTCCCACCTTCTTGCTTTGAGCGTGACCTATTTTCCTAGACTGCAATGCCTCTCTCGGTGTGCCTAATATCTATCCATTCTTTTAAAGTGCAGCGCCGAGGTCCCTGCTCCACTGAACTTCTTCACCTGATACTTTTGAGTTAGAATTAATTTATTCTCACCATGTCACCCCCCAGCATTTCAGAGAATAAAAACCTTTCCCCCCACAGGACAGTGATAATTTGGGGAAGGAGAAGACAGTCATATTTAATATATCTTCCTATAAATTCTAAACCCAAACTTCCTGACCTTTTGTAGACATCTGTAATCCTTTTTATAGTTGGGGTTTATTTCTGCCTAGAAATGTGATTGAGGCGGACTTTGCCTTTCAAAGTCCTTCTGTGAAGAAATCTGTTATCATGCTGCTGTGCTGATCATTTCTGATCCAAAGAAAAGATCAAGTTTTACTTGATTTGACCTTTAAAAATAGCATTTGCCATTTGAACTTTTAATGATTTGAAGAATAAGAACTGAAAAGGGAGAGTCTTAATTTATGAACTCAAGAGTAGTGCTCCATTCCAAGGACTGTAGTATGTTGATTGTAAATCAACAGTTCATTGTAAATAATCATGTGTGTATATGCATATCCATAAATATATTAATTGTCTAAACACATGACTGACCAACACCGGTAGTAATAAATGTCACTTAGTCATGTTCTCTGATGACTTGGTAGTCAATTTTTCTTCAAGGTGTGTATCACCTATTGTTATAAAAAAAAGGTTGTTTTTTTTTTCTGGCTTAGTAATGTCTTTAAATGATGACATTTATCATGAACTTAGCTATTAGAGATACAGCCTATTAATTGTGGTCCCTAACAAGGATGCTATAATGGGTTATCGGCCTGCTAACTGCAGGGTCAGCAGTTTGAACCCACCAGCCTCTCTGTGGGATGAAGAGGAGGCTTCTTGCCCCTGTCAAGAGTTGCAGGCTCCGAAACCCACAGGGGCAGTTCTTCACTGTTCTCCTCATAGGGCCGCCAGGAGTCAAAATGGAATTGTTGGCCGCAAGTTTGGTTTTTGTTTTTAATGTTTATATTCTTTTTGTTTGTTTGTTTGTTTTGTTTGTTTGGGGGGGGGCATCACTGCCCTCTGGTGGTGGGAGTAGGAGGCCCAGCCTTTGCTCCTGTGGAGCCACTGCTGGAATTGAACCTAATATTTATATTCTTAAATTAAAAGAAACATTTGTTATAGCAAGACTCTCGAATCAATAACTGCTTTGCTGGAGAAGATTAGGAACGTTGTTTAGAAGTAATATTCCTTTTGCGTTTGACCTTTTTAAGCAGTCGTGCTGTTCTCTGCGACATTCTTGTTACAGACAGATTGTGACTTAGTTGCACTTCTAATTAACCGTCAATTACTTGCACAGTACATAAAAAGTCATACTGCTCACATATGAAATGCAAACCAGCAGTTTTACTGTTTAGCGTAATCACTAGCATAATTCAGAATGACTCCATGGATAATTGGAAGTAGAGTCCGTCTCTCGTTGATCACCCTCTGGAAAAGCCTTACGTATTCCACATCTTACATTGAGTAGTCCGACGTGCAGACACGCAGGGGCTGCTCGTGCAGTGGTTCTTAGGTTCCTGGGTGGCCGCTTTGGTGGCACCGTGTTTAGCATCCAGCCGCTAACCACAGGATCCTTGGTTGAAATCAAACAACCACTGGGCAGGGAAAAGATGGGCCAGGCTGTGATTCTGTGAAGATGGACAGCCGGAGAAACCTTGTGCCGTGATTGGATTCCGTTCTGCGGGGTCAGAGTGAGCTGGGATGGAGCGGAGCGAAGGCTTCAGGTTTTGGAGTTTTGTGGTGAGGGATGGGTCTAAGGAGCCCAGAGGCCCTGGGGGGCACAGTGCTTAAAGTGCTCATCGGCTAACCAAAAGACTTCAGACAGGCTCCACAGAACAAGGATGTAGCAATCAGCTTCTACAAAAATTGCAGCCTTGGCAACCCGGCGAATATTTTTTCACTTCTCAGCGTCGCTGATAATCAGAATCAGTGTGACAGCAGGGGACATAAGTCAGGGTTGCGTGAAACTAGTGCTGAGCTGCAAACTCTTAGCCTTTCCTAAGCAGACTTATCCGTCCACTTGGTCCTCTGTCATTGTTTAATCATTGCACTGCTGAGATGAAGCTTAGCTATCTAATGTGAAATTTCCTGTATGGCTTTGGTGAATACTTTGGTTGTTCAGGGAGCAGAATTGGTGGGGAGGGAGTCCTGTCCTTTTTCCAGCTTCTAGTCCTCTTTTCCTAACCCTTGTGAACCCTGTCCCTGGGTCACTGCGGCCCGTTGGTCTATTGTTGTCCTAACACATTGTTGTTTTGCTGAAAATTGAGCAGTGTTGTGCGTGAGTTCAGTTCTGACTGGAAGAATGGCTGAAGGTAGTGGTTTAGGGAGTCTACCAGTTTCTATCTGAACAGAAAGTTACCTCTTTCTAATAATTCTGAGTTTTGTTCCACATCTTCTCCCACTGTTCAGGACCCACTGTGCCCCTTCTGAGTCATGGTACCTGGGCGGCATCTGACGTCCGCGTGGTCTATTAATTAGTCTGTTGAAGCCTTCTTCCCATCGTTGATGTTCTTCACTTGTCATTCCTGTGGATAAGGAGAAACCCATGTTTGTACAGTGGATGGCATGTCTTTAAGACCTCAGTGCTCCTCACCCAACTTGAATGTAAAAGAACATCCGTCTTTGTGGATGTATTATTATACCATGTGGGGAAGGAGAATGTCTTCCTGTGCCTTATTCAGAATGACGCTTCGGATGTTTGTGAATCCGTCCTTGTTCGAGATCTGAGTCCTCTCTCTGAATGTCTGGCTCCTTTCCGAGGGAGTCCTGGTTGGTGGTGGTTAAAACATTCACCTACTAACCCAGAGGTCAGGGGTTTAAGCCCACCAGGCATTCCATGAGAAGAAAGATGTGACAGTCTGCTTCCACAGAGATTACACAGTTCTCCTCTATCCTGTAGGGTCGCTTTGATTCAGAGTCGACATGATTGCAGTGAAGTTGGGGGGCTTTTTTTCTTCTTCTTCTCATATACTTTTTCTGTATTAACGTCCTACTTCTATTTTTCCACTCTTTGATTTTACATGTGTTGTTCCTGATACAATGAAGCTGCAAAAAGTTTGTGGAAAAATAGAATTAAAAGATAATGGAAAATTTCCGAGAACTTTTGAGGCATTCTTGTACTTGCCATCATAACTCTCTGCCCCATTTCCACTTTATCTTATGTTAAAGTGTTATTAGAAATAGAAGTTTGGATTAAGTGGCATCCGTATTTAGTCCATCTAAAAATAAATCAGCATCTGTGTCCAGATACTGACATACTTTGAAAATGTTGTCTGGAGAGACCAGTCCCTGGAGAAGGATATCGCACTTGGTAAAGTAGAAGAACAGGGAAACAAACAGAGGAAGGCCCTCACAGAGACAGAGTGACACAGTGCCTGCTTCTCTGGGTTCAAACCCAAGAACGGTGGTGCGGCGGATGCTTTGTTCTATTATACATCAGGTCTCTGGGTTGGAACTGTTGGATGGCGTCTAACTAGAACAACACACCCATACATACGTTGAGAGGAAAAGCAGGTTGCCTGGAGTAGTGATTTGAGTGTATTCTAGAAATGCATGTTTTGATATCCTGCTTTACTTATTACTCTCATAAACATGTGGTGCACATTTACCTTTACCTGCACAACTGAATTCTAACATAAAATTTTATTTCGAATGTGGGTTTTTTTATGTATCACTGCCCCCTGGTGGTGGGAGTAGGAGCCCCAGCCTTTGCTCCGTGGAGCTGGAATTGAACCTCCATCCCAGTGGGCCGCAGTCCCGCGCACAACCACTATGCCACCGGGGCTCAGCCCTATTTCGAATGTGTTTTAATGTGCTCTTGAGTTTTCCTTGATGTTTGTCTCTGATGTGAGACATGACAAGTGGCAGGGATTTGGAGATTGTGAGAACTATTCTCAAAAAAACAAGTACACTGCTCCTGAGTTGATGCCGATTCTTAGTGCCTCTATGGGAGAGGGTAGAACTGCCTGTGGTTTCCAAGACTGTAACTCTTTACAGCAGTCGTAAGCCTCATCTTTCTCCCAACTAGCAACTTATGATCTCAAACTGCCGACCTTGTGAGCAGCCCAACGCATTGCATACTACACCATCAGGAACTTGTTCTATTAAACTGGACATTATTAGAATATAGAATTTAGTGAATCTAAGTCAGGGGTCCTTAAACTTTTTAAACAGGGGGCCAATTCACTGTCCTTCAGACTGTTGTAGGGCTGGACTATAGTTTTAAAAAAAAAAACTATGAGCAAATTCACTGCACACCTGGGATGAGTTGGCTGCTAGGCAGGGCAGGCAGTGGCTGCAAAAACACCTGGCCGGATAAATGTCCTTGGCGGGCCTCATGTGGCCCATGGGCCGTAGTTTGAGAACCCCTGATCTAAGTGATCTAACCTAGAAGAAAAATAGGCTTTATTGTCAAATTGGTTTCTAAGTCACAGATAGTGTAGATAAACTGAAAGTTGGACAGAAGGTATAAATATAACTATATCCTTCATTTTTCCTCTTCCCTAGTTTGCAACCTTTTTATTGCCAATTTAAAAGCAGGCTGCATTTCTTAGAGTAAGAGCATGCCTTTTTTTTTTCAATGATTTTATTGGGGGCTCTTATAGCTCTTGTACCATTCAATACATCATTTGTATCAAACATATTTGTACACATTGTTGCCATATTCATTTCCAAATATTTTCTACTTGAGTCCTTGGTATAAGCTCCTCTTTCCACCTCCTTTTTTTTTTAACGAACCATTTTATTGGGGACTCATACAACTCCCCTCACAATCCATAATCCACAATCAATTGTATGCAGGCCACATTTGCATACTTGTTGCCATCATCACTCTGAAAACATCCTAGAGCATGCCTTTTTATGTAAATATATTTATATATGACAGTGGGGAAATAGATTTATGTGCATGTATTTGTAGGTTTAGTATTAAAGTAGCAGATGGACATTGGGCCTCTACTCAAGTATTCCCTCAGTGCAAGAACACTTTGTTCTATTAAACTGGCATTCCAGGATGCTCGCCTTCCCCACACAATCGCTGAAGACAAAGCGGGTGCATAAACAAGTGTGATGAGGAGAGCTGATGGTGCCCGGCTATCAAAAGGCAGAGCGCCTGGGGTTTTGGAGGCTTGAGGATGGGTGAGCGGTTGTCTGGCAGAGAGGCTGCAGAGCCCACATGGAGGACGCACACCAGGGTGAGGCCATCAGAGTTATGTACTGGTGGAGATCCTGTACGTAGCTTCTGTAGCTGCTGTCACTTTCTGGAACATAGAAGAAAATACTGGTTTTGCTTCATTTCTCAAAGGTCAGACTAGAAGAAGTCGTGAAGCTGCAATTTGTTGGCAGTGAGTATATGTTCCTTGCACATCATAGTTATGTCTCTCTGCAGGTGGGAGGTTTAACTTGATGACCTCGCCATATCCATGGGGACCTATATTTTATCTTCCAATGCGCAGTTCTCTCATTACATTTTCTTATCCTAATTAGCAAATTCATATTTCATATTTACTGCAAATTTTATTCATGTTAGGGCAGTAATACACAGGCTTTGTGTTAAATATACAGTGCGTTTGTTAATTGCATGCAATGCAGGCTTTCGCTAATCAGTGCCATAGAGTGGGTCCCTACTCAACCACCGTCTAGCGCAGAGAACTGCCTCTCCCCATCTCTACCCACCCCCCGCCCCGGAGGGGCTTCCAAGGATGCAAATCTTTAATGGAGTAGAAAGCTTCATCCTCTCCCGCAGAGCGACTCACAGATTGACCTTATGATTTGTAGCCCAACTCATAACCCTAACTGATATAAGTTCTTCTGGCTGTGATGACTGTGAAAGGGTTGTTTGGCCACCCCCTCCCCAAGGGGCTGCGACCCCACAGGCTGAGAATCCCTGTAATCTAGCTGGTTCTTATTACCACTCGGTCTCCTGTAATGGACACCGTGGTATCTTAGTGGGATAATTCCTGCCTTCCCTATGGGAAGATTTGATACTGGTCAAATGCAAGCCACCCTGGTCTGTCAGTAGAGGTTTGGGTGCGACTTTGATGCTGATAGGTTTCAGCAGAGCTTTCCTTTGAAGACACACTCAGCGTGAAGGGTGGGGAGGAGCTGGCTGGAAGGCAGCTGACTAAAGCAGCCACCATGTGCAGTATGCAGGATGTTGTGCATCCTGTCCAGTGCGCACAGTAGCTAGACTGATGATACAGTTCTGACAAGGTGAATCATTGAATCGGGTATTGCTGGTTTGTTCAGTGACTAACTTTAAGAAATACGATTTAATAATAGATATGGAAATTACAATGTAGAAATAACTTTCTTTGGATACTTTCCTTTTAAGAATAATAAAACTAGATTGTAAATTATACTTAGTAAAACACTGAATAGTAGTCTTTCTGTCTTATTGTTTCCTCTAATTGTGTAAAAAAATATTCTCTGTACATGCTTACCCAAGTAAAGTATTTTGCAAATTCGTTTTGCAGACATGTATTAATTTAACCACATGTCTACATTTTAAGACATGTAGAATGAATGTATTTATGATTGTTGAAAATTGCACTTTCATTAAGATCTCATGGCAGAGAGAAATACTTAAATTCTCACTTGATTACCCTCTGCCTCCATCTGCCTCATAGTGAATAGAGGTGGAGAGTTTAGCTCGCAGGTTAGCTGTTGTATAACCTAACTGCCCGTTGACCCGATTGCTGTAAATATCAACCCTAGCGCCCTTGGATCATGTTTTCATCAGGGGAAAGTGGACGAGAGAAGAGAGGCATTTAATGAAGAGCTGCTCCTGCCTTCTCATCTTCTCTCTGGACACGGCTTCATTCGTTGGCCAAAGGAAAGGCTACGAGGAATCATAGTTTGCGTTTTCGTGTGTGCCAGACTGGTTATCAATAGAACAGCTTGCCCAGGAAGCTCTGTCAGCGTCTCCACACCTGGTCCTGGTCACCTTCCTCTTTAATTTCTGCTCCTTTCTTCTCTGCTCCCTGCAAACTCCTCTTGGGTTTTCCAGAGCAGGGTGCCCGTTACGTGGTAGCCGGACGCTCACACGGCTGTCGTGTGGAAGTGGAGTGGAGCGTCACTGCATGCGGCAGCCGAAGGCTGAGCCCCAACTAACGCAGCAGAAAGCGTGGGGAACACCTGTGTGAAAGCACGATGGCGACCGACGAGCACGCGCTTCGCGGGGAGGCAGCAGGGGGCGGCCTGACTGACTTGTAGGGTTCCAGGATTGTGTGTGTGTGGGGGGGTTGTGTGTATCTTTCGGGGTGCGGGGTTCTATTTATCCTGCAGACGCCTCTCCTGATTTGTCTTTGAACTGTCACCTTAAAGGCGAGTTTATATCTGGGGTGTCCTAGTTTCTCTGGACATGGGTTCCTTTCCCTTTATCCTCTTCAGAAATTACTGTGTTTCTTCACTCTACTGATTCATGTTTTTCTTCAATTTTGAACAATTTCTGGTCTGTATCACTAGAGCGTTTGCCTTTACTCGTCTTTTCACGTTTTCTTGTGGTGTTATTATACCTTTATTAAGTTCTCTTATTATTTCACATATCTTTGTCTGTGCATGTTCTAAATGATATCTTCATAGGTTCTTCCGGTTCATGAATTCTTTCTGGAGCTGTCTCTGCCCCGATGTTGGACCGGGGCACCAAGTTCTTTTAATGAGAGGGGAAAGCACCAAGGAAACCTAGAAATAACCCAAATGCCCATCCACAGCAGAACTACAAATATATTTGGTGTACAATGGCATCTGAGCAGCATTAAAAATGAACAGATCCCACAATTGAGGAGAAGACAGAGGATATGTAGGTCTCTACTCACCTGGAGCAACAGGAAGGAGAACCAGGGATGGGGAGAAGACAGACGATGTGTAGTTTACAGAATTAGGGATGGGGAGAAGAAAGAGAATAAGTACTTTAAACACTAAGGATGGGGAGAAGACAGAGGATATGTAGTTTACAGAACCAGAGATGGAGAGAACATACAGGATGTGTAGTTTACAGAACCAGGGATGGGGAGAAGACAGAGGATGTTGACTGCCTCAAAGAACAACTTCCGCCTTTGTCAAGAGGCCAGAAGAACTGGATAGGAACCAACTATCATTATATAACATTTTGATCTGTAGAAGAATTCGGATCAAAAGGGAGGGATGCAGGACAGAATTTTTGACTCTAGAATTTCTGTTGCTATGGATGAACTCGTAAAATTACTGCACAGAGATAACCTTTACATCTTAAACCCAAAACATCCCTTGAAGTCTTCTTCACAATAAATAGTTGTTTAACTTAACCAGTCAAAAAGGTCTGGCTTTGTTCATCGCTCTTTTAAGGACTATTTGGGATTAAATTGGAAACGGCAACTCGCAAGAGTTAACAGGGGTCCTCAAACTTTTTAAACGGGGCCAGTTCACTGTCCCTCAGACTGTTGTAGAGCCGGACTATAGTTCAAAACAAACCCATGAACAAATTCACTGCGGGCCCAGGATGAGTCGGCTGCTAAGCAGGACAGCAGTGGTGGCAAAAACACCCAGCGGCTGGGTTAATGCCCTCAGCGGGCCGCATGTGGCCCGCAGGCTGTAATTTGAGGACCCCTGAGCTAGAACATTAGAGGGCAGTGGGTGTGTGTTAATGAAAGAGGGACAACTCAGAAAGGGGGAGTGAGAGTGGTTACACAACTCATGTTCATGAGTGTCGCTAAATTCAAAGGTAGAAAATACGGGTGTATGTCTTGCTGTGCACATTCCCCACAATAACAAAATGAGTTTCAAAAGGAAAACAAAAGATAAAAAATTGTAATTGCATGCAACAAAAGGAGGGGAATCTCCAAAACTTGATACTGAGTAAAAATAAATTATGGAGGAAACTATAATATTACTCCACTTATGTAATCTCAAAAGCATATACAAGTAACCAATATATTATCTAGGGCTACACACATGTGTTAGTCCCGGTAGACTATAGGATCAAATTCATAGACACTTATATGTGTTTAAGAAAGAGCTTTATAAGGCTGAGTCCTGTTGGCCTAGTGGTTGTGTGGGGGACTACGGCCCATAGGGTTGACAGTTCAAATCTAGCAGCAGCTCTCCAGGAACAAGGCTGGGCTTCCTATGCCCACCAGGGCAGTGATACCACAAAAAACAAAAACAAAAAAGAAAGAGCTTTATATACAAGAGCAGTTGAAGAGCAGTCCAGATCAAGTCCACAAGTCCAATATTAGTCCATATGTCTGATACCTATCTGTAAAGTCCTCTTCAGACTCAC
>PVJH01035759.1:0-19394 GCA_004026705.1 Nesogale talazaci
AAGATGCCAACCGTGTTACGTCAGGACTTGAATGCCCTCTCTACCTCCAATCTCCAAGTCCTATAATGGGCACTGAAGTTCTGCCCAGGTGCCCCAGGGCTATAAAAGAGCAGCCATCTTGCCTCCTGTTGTGACTCCAGCAGCCCCAACCCCTCGGACCGCTGGACCTCGCCCGAGCTAGTACCTCCCCAATAAAACTTGTTATTTTGCTATAATTGGGCTCTCATTCGTCTCCTGCGGCTCTCCATCCCCTTACATTACTTTGACTAAAAAATGTCTATTTTCAATGTTGACTATTTTAACTGAGTTACTAAAGCATTTATATCAATTTTATCTTTGAGAGAATGGAATTCTAAAAAGTTTTACTTTAATTCAATTAAATTTATAAAAAGCATACGACTATTGGAATCATTTTAACTATTTTTTCCCTTGTAGGATCAGATGATGTAGCAGTCATGTACTTTGGTGCCAATTTGATTAAGAGTGTTGAGGTGGAGTCTAGCTTGTCAATCTGGAGCTAGCCAATGAGATTTCTGTGGGGGCAGGCTTTCTCTGAGAATGCTGGGAAATCTTGCAGTATTTCCCCTGTTGAGATGAGAGACCATCAACTTAGTCCCTGGAAGATGCCCTACTGACAAGATACGATGACAGCTTGCTGATAATCCCTGAGCCCTGGAGGAGACAGAGGAGAAACTACATGGGTTTACCCTGATGGAATTTGACCTCTGAGGCTGGAGAAGCCATGTGGAGACTCCTGCCAGTGCTGAGATGTTTCTACCACCACTGGATACACAAAATTCTGCGCCCACTGGCCTGTGATTGTCCTGGCATCATTGCATGTGCTTCGTGTGTCTGAAGAGGATTAATGGATAGGTATCAGACATATTGGCTAATATCAGACTTAGGGACTTGGACTGGACTGGGTTGGGATGCTTTCTTAATGTTCCATTCCTCTTGTATATAAACCTCTCCCTTATAACATATGTGTGTTAATGAATTTGTTTCTTTAGTCTACCTGGACTAACAGAGATGATATTAATATAATATGAAAGACTGGTTTCCATAGGTTTGTTTTCTGATAGTAGACCCTACACATTAGTGGTTGTTGCTTAATTTAGAAAACATATAAAATAATGTGGGAAAGGAAAAAAACTGACTTTTTAACTTTAGTCACTGATCTACATGAAAAGTTATACTTTGCAGAGACATACACATTTAAAGGTGAACATATTAAGCTATTTCATGGAAGAGTTTTAAGCAGCAATTGGAAAATTTTATTATCATTAATTTTGGGGGAAGCACATTTAATACTTAATTATTTTTTATTTTGGGCATCACTGCCCTCAGATGGTGGGAATAGGAAGACCAACCTTTGCTCCGTGGAGCTGGAATCGAACCTCCATCCCAGTGGGCCGCAGTCCCGTGCACAACCACTACGCCACCGGGGCTCAGCCAATACTTAATTTTTTAATAAAATAATTTCCTTTTTCACAAATTGATGGCTGATAGATAGTGTTTATTATAAAATTGAATGAATTCCTGTGTAATGAAAATGTTATCAAGCAATATATGAGTTCACAACTTTGAAGTTATGTTACATGTGTATCAAGTATGGACAAAGAAGTTAGTATAAGATGCAGTTATTGAGATATATTTTTCACTTCCTAAGAAGTTATTGATAGGCTAGCAAGAAAAATACAGTGTACACTAATAATGGAATTGCATATTATCCCCAAAGGGGAAAAAAATGGACACAGGGGTTCAACCTCTACTCTGACATTGGATTAGTAGATCTTTAAAATAGTTCTATTGAATATTGCTATAAGAACATAATTTGAAAATATATTCTATTTATAAGCACTAAAGTGCCATGGTGACGCAATTGGTAAGCATTCAGCAGCAAGGAACACCGTCTGGGCTATTACTGTAAGGATCGCACCCTTGGAGACTTTGTTGCTAAACCAATTAGAATATGTATATGCTTGTTTTTACAAAGAGCCCTGCTGTCATAGTAGCCTACATGTTGGGCTGCTAGCCATAAGGTCAGCAGTTCGAAACCACCTGCTGCCCTGCAGGAATTCAAAGTGACTTTCTACTCTCATAAAGATTGACAGCTTCAGAAACCCACAGATTCATTTAAGGCAAAATGGCCTCAGTATAGACTCAGTGGCAGGGAGAGAATGAGTGAGTGACACACATAAATGCATATGTATACGTTCAATGTATGTATGTATACATATACATAAATGCACACATATTTAATTAAATACATGGTAGAGAAAGAACAGCATGTATTTACAACACAATAGTTGTAAATTATAAAGCCACTGACTAAGAACATTGGAACTGCTCTCTGGCTATTGTGGCTGCATTCTCAGATCATAGTTCTTGTATATATTTCATATATATCTAAACTGAAATTTCCAACATTTTTATTGAACTCAGAATTGAGGTGTAGGCTCTGTGTATCTTGCAAACCACAAAAAATAGCATGTCACACTTGGCCAGTGCACTATATGGCCAGTAAGGACAGCAGCATCAAATGCCATCTCTGCTGTAGATGGAGACTAAAGGAAGTATGTTGCTTCTAGCTGCTTTTGTTGAAACATACTTAGTTTTATCAATGAATTCTTTGTATGCAGACCTTTAATGGATGATATAGGTTTCATTACTTATGAAACAAACAACAACAACAAGATACCCAACTCTTATCAATCAATTCACATCACCCTGGTAGGATAGAGAACTGCCTGGTTAGGTGTTGAGGGTGCAAATCTTTACAAAAGCAGAAAGCCTCATCTTTCTCCTATGATTTGGATTGTGGATTGGATGTTAGCAAGCAATACATGCAGCACTCTATAATCTTCAAAGTAGCTTTCTTATGAAAAAGGTCGGGGGGAAAAATAAATAAAAAAGAAAAAGGTTGGGAAACTAAAGGTTATTTTGCAACGAGCAGTTGAATATGAAGAAAACATCCCTGTCAAGGCCATATCAACTCCTTGAATCCAATATTAGCCCATATGTCCAATACCAATCAACAAAGTCCTTCAGACTCATGAAACACATTCAATGGTGCCAAATGCAGAATGATCACAGGTCAGTTGGTAGAAAGTCTTTGGATCCAGTGGTGTTGTAAGCATGTCCGTGCTGGCAGGGGTCTCTACATGGCTTCACTGGCTTCAACTCTGGCTTCAGTGATCAGATTGTATCAGGTTAGGACCATGTTGCTTTTCCAGCTCAGGAAATGAGCGTAATTCCATGTGTCTTGTCAGCTGCAATGTCTCTTAGGGAGTGAGCAGACACAGAGAAGTTGTCTCCAGCCTCCCAGAAGGAATAAAGGATTTCCCAGAATTCTCAGGTGAAGGCCATACCCACACAGAGATCTCACTGACTATGACTCAATTGATAGACTAAACTCCACCCCTTCACTCTTAATCCTTTCAAGACCCAAACTGACACCAGATTATGTAACTAACACAATGAGTAACCCGAAATAAGTTTGTAACATGTGCTGATGAACACCTCTATGGTGAGCATCTCTCACTTGCATTACAATATTTGAAATTCCTTAAAAAAACCCTTTAATTTTGAATTAGTCTGCAACTATTACAATGGATATAAGAACTTAGCTGTAAAGTAAAGACTGCTACTCAATACAGATGGTATCTAAGTTTAGGCAGGATTTCTCAAAACCGTATTTTGTCTTTTTTAAAAAAATATTTTGACTGAGGGCTCGTACAACTCTTACCACAATTCATACATGCATGCATTGTGTCAAGTATATTTGTATATTTGTTGCTGTGAACATTCTCAAAACATTTGCTTTCTATTTGAGCCCTTTATCATTTCCTCATTTTCCCTCCCTCCATGCTCCCTCCTCTATCATGAATCCTTGATAATTTATAAATTATTATTTTGTCATATATCTTATGCTCTTTGATGTCTCCTTTCACCCACTTTTCTGTTGTCCATCCCCCAGAGAAGAGGTTATATGTATATCCTAGTAATCAGTTCCCCCTTTATACCCCACGTTCCCTTCATCCTCCATTATTCTCCCCCAAAACATCTGTTGGAATTCCAATTCATATACCTATATGCCTATGTGGACTTTCTTTGTTTTTCTCATGAGACCATACTGTTATAGAGTGTGTCGTGTGTGTCTTTGACCATAATGTCATCTGAGATACATAAAAATCAGATTAGACATAGAAACAAAGACAAATGGAAGGAAAAGAGAAATCATCAAAGAACTGAGTAATGCTGGAGGCCAGATAAATTGAAACAAGGATTTCTGCAAAAAATAGACAGAGATCAATGGTTTCCTACGAAGTTGATGCCCTGAACGGAAACTTGTAGCTCTCTCAACAGTGTGAAAATAAGTTTCCATTATTGAAAAACTGGATGGTACTTTCCATAACCACTAAGATTGCAAACTTTCCTGCTATTATGATTAGTAGCCTTTTCAATTATAATTTTAATCAGTAATTCTTTTTATCTTATGTTTTAATACATAAGAGTGTTTGTTCTTCTTGATTTGTATACAAATTCTTGTGCTTAGACATTGCCAAATTTCACATGAGTTCTAGTTGTTTGTTTAGCAATGAATGCATGTCCCCTTTCCAGAAAAAAAAATGTGAACCATACTAAGATTTATTATTTTTAAAATTGTTTTATGATCTGTAGACATGCATTTAATCTTCATGTTAGCATTATCCTTGCAAGGAGATTCAGTACAACATTGAATATTATGATTGAAAGTAAGTGGCATTTTCTCATTCAAGATGAATGGAAATATTTCATAGATATTATTATATATATTGTGATAAATTCGACTTGGTTTCAGGTATTTATTAACACTGCTGGGTTTGATTTACAAAATTGCACTTTGAAATTTTGCATCTGTATGACATGAGGTTATCTATCTTTTGGGTTTTTTTTTTAGCTTTTCACGTCACATTTTATTTTCAAAATTAAATGGGTTTATAAGCATTAATTTCTTTATTTCTGTAATTCTAAGAGCTGAAAAGTTTGATATAAAATAAGTTTTGAAGATTAATACAATGATCCAATGACATTACTGCGGCATACTAAAAGCCTTTTTTAACATTGTGCTTAAAAATATATCTAACAAAATTTGCCAATTCAGTAATTTTACAAGTATAAATCAATTTTATTGATGTTCATCAATGAAATTGCATTATACATGCTCATCATCTTCTAAACTCATAACAACTCTCACGATTTATCCTAACACCATTAACACTAAGTGCTTCGTAAGCAATGACTCTTCCTTTCCTCCTTCCTCCTACCCTGAGTTATCACTAAAAGTTTTTCATCCCTATATGCCTGCCTATTTCTTATGAATGAAATCATATGGTGTAGATATTTTCATGATTTAATTAATCGACTCAACTTACAAAATATTTTCATGGTTCATCCATGTGGAAATCATCTAAACTTTATTTCTCAGTAGCTCTGCTTAGTATTTCTTTTACACCAAATTTTGTATATTCAGTTCTCTGGATATACAGTTCACTGAAAATGGACACTTAGATTGTTTCTATTCAGTTGTCAGATAGACCCTTTAATTGTTTCTATGTTGGTCTACTGTAAACAGTGCTGCCTTGGACACTGGTGTCCAGGTTGCCGTTTGTTTTTTCATTCTCCATTATTTTGGGCACATACATTGGACTGGGGTTACTAAGTCATGAGATAATTAATTCCATGTTTAATATTTTGAACATTGAGATTTTCAACAGAAATGAATGAAGGATCCAATTGACTCACAAGCTTGACAATGGTTTTAATTTCTCATTGTTTATTGAAAAGTATAACCATTTGATTGGTATTGTTTATTGAAAAGTATAACCATTTGATTGGTAATGAGATGGTATCGCATTTTGGGTTTGATTTGCTTCTCTCTAGTCACGTGTTTGGACATGTTGTCAGGAGAGACCAGTCCCTGGAGAAGGACAAAATGTTTGGAAAGCTAGAGCGTCAGCAAAAGAGAGAAAAGTCCACAATGAGATTGATAGTGGTTGCAACAAAGGACTCAAACATAAGAAAACTTGAAAATGATACAGAACCAGTCAGTTTTTCATTCTGCACCCTATAGGGTTACCATGTGAGATTATCAACTCCATGCTTCATAACAACAACAACCACTGCTCTGTTAATTTGTGATACTGTGTGTAGCTTGTGTATTCCTGGTTCCTGGAAGTTAGGCCATTAATAATTCATATGCTAGCAGGATCACCCATAGTAAACAGATTTCAACAGCACTTTCAGATTACAATCAGACTATCAAGAAGGCATCAGCTGTTCATTTCTGAGGAATTAGGCTGATAGACAGCATTGAAACATTGTCAGATACCGAAAACCTCATACATAGAAGCAGAAGATTGTCAAATATATTGGCAGATGAGGAGCCCTTCATATGGTAATACTTTCAAAACTACAGGAGCAATGCCTTCGCAGAGGAGAATCTACCATGATGTTGTGGATGGAGTAAAGACTGCCAGAGTTTTTCTCTGAGACTTTCATTTTCTGATGCAGCATGAGAATATGAGATAAAACAGCTGCAAACATCTCTTAACAATTGAGATTTAAGTGCATGAAGCATAAATGTAGGAATATTGTTAATTGCCAACAATGAAATGGGATAGATATCCTAGGCATTATAGACATGAAATGGACTTGTGTTGGCCATTTAGAATCAGAAAATCATACTGTTACTATGTTAGGAATGAAACAATCAAGACGGCTAGCATTATTCATAGTAAAACAGGACATTTTAAGAGCTTCCTTAGAGTACAGTGCTGCCTGTGATACAATATTCTCTAACCACATATGAGGAAATACGTCACTGCAACTTTTATTCAAATTTATACACAAGTCAGCAATGCTAGTGATGATGAAATTAAAGAATTCTACCATGGTCTTTATTGATCAAACATCTGATTAAGATGCATTGTTAATTTCTAGTGATTAGAAGGCAAATGTTGGAAACAAAAATGAAGGGACAGTAGTGTGGAAATATGATTTGGGTGACAAATATGAAGGTGCAGGTTGCATGGTAGAATTTCACAAGACCAACAACTTACTCCTGATAAATACCTTAGTTGAACAGTACCAAAAGGAACTACAAACATGAACTTCCCCAGATGGACTATTAAACGTCAAAATGAGTCTATCTCTGGAATAAATCTATGGAGAAGTTCAATATCAGCATCTAACCCCAGGCCAGAGGCCTACTAAGGAACAATCATCAACTACTCATATGTAAGTTCAGGTTGAAACTAAAGAAAATAAGCAGACTCACTGAAATTAAATTGTAACCTTGATAAACTGCACTTGAATAGTGAGAATTTCTCAAGAACAAATTTGATGTGACGGGCCCTAATGAAAGAAGACTGGTTAAGCTGTGAGAAAACATAAAGAAGATGGTACATTTATAAATCTAAAGACTATTTAAAAGATGAGAGAGGAAAATTGTAAGAGGAGGAACATAGCACATCTGAAACTGAAAGAGCAAAAGAAGCAAATCAAGCTTTGAGGTGCAATATGAAAGATTCTATGGGAAGAATAGTGAAAGATGCAGGAAGCATCAAAAGATAGAAAGTGTACAGAGTCACTAAATCAAAAAAATGACCAACATTCAACTATTTCAAGAAATAACATATGACCAAGGAAAATGGTACTGCAGGAAAAATTTAAGCTGCCCTGTAGCCATTGGGGCAGCCAAAAACCATGCTCCAGAAACAAGTGGGATACCATTAAAATGTTCTAATAAGCTTATGAAGTCCAGGAAGCACTCACGCATAAATGCTAAGAAGTTTGGGATACAACTACTGGCCCAAATGATTGGAGAAGCTTGTATTTGTACCCATTGTAAAAAAAAGATGACCCAACAGAATTGTCAAATTACAATACAACATCATATATATAACATGGAAGTAAAATTTTGTTTAAGATCATCCAACAATGGCTTCAGTAGTACATTGAGAGGGAACTGCCAGAGATTCAAGCTAGATTCAAAGGAATACTAGGAAAAAGGACTATTGTTGTGGATATCAGATGGTTCTTGGTTGAAAGTAAAGAATAATAGAAAGATGATTTTGTCTATGTAAAATCATTTTACTATGTGAATCATTGCAAAAGGTATCATTGTTTAACCTTGTCAAGGATTTAATTTTGCTTGGAACCACAATTGTTGTTCATGTAAGCAGCAGTCAAGAGGTCAAAAGACTTGTACTGGGTAAATCTTCTGCACGAGAACTCTGAATACTGACAGCACAATGGAATGCCAAAAGAACCAACAAACCTATCTTGGATGTAGACCAGTCAGATTGCTCCTTACAAACAAGGACGGCAGGACATGTTCTCAAGAGAGGCCAGCCTCTAGAAAGAGAAGTGCTCAGCAAGATGGATTGAAACTGTGCCTACCACAGTGGAATAAGGCATAAGAGTAATTATGAGCATGATGCAAGACTGGGTATTCTCTTGTTCGGTTGTACATAGGGTCACTGTGAGCACTATGAGTGGAACAAACTCAATGGTGCCTAGCATCAACAACACAATCACTAAAGGTAACCTTGCAAACATTTTGTGAAAGTGTATAGGATCAGGGGCTGATGGTATTGTAGCACTACATATTGCACTGAAGCAGTTTGTGAAAACAAGTCTCCTGGAATTGACAGAATACTAGTGGAAATTTCCAACACACATAAAGCACTGGAGATGCAAAATCATCCATGCCAAGAAAGATACAAGACAACAAGACCAACTGACTAGAAGATATTAATATTTGTGCCCATTTCACAAAAATGTGAACTAATAAGAGATGAAAATTACTGAAAAATATCTTTAATATTACACAAAAGTAAATTTTACTCACAATAAGTTAAAAGCATGGTGTCCACAGTACATAGGCAGGGAACTGCTAGGGACATAGAATGAGGATCCTCATTACTGGGGGATCTTTGCTGAAGGCAGAGAATGACAGAAAGGTGGTTGCCTGCATATGTTGACCTCTTATTGACATGCAATTCACATGTAATCACATGTAATGCAAATCAATGGTTAGTAATCATCAGGAAGAGTTGTGCAATCATAACCACAATCAATTTTGGGACATTTTCTATATTGTGTGTCTGTGGAGTGGTTTATCATATGAACTGACAACACTATATAGGCACCAATATACAAATATATGACTGTGCATCTTAATATTTATTTCTACAGTAGAACTCAGATGTATATTTGAGAATGGCCATATTCCCCTTTTGAAATATCCTGCATATTTCAAAGAGTTAGTTCAAAAAGCAAACACAGAACTTGTTTCATCATCCATGAAAGCAGAGATCTATGAGAAAATACAAAAGAAATCTAGCAATTAAATGAGGGAAAAATAAAAATCACATTTTAGGTGATTAAGATTTCCAAAAAATAAAATCTCTGTTGTAGAGCATAGCAGACACTCCTCTTCCCAAAGAGAATTAGAGACTGTGAAACACCAAGTAGTGTTTCACAGAAACACTGTGTGCTGGGAAAGTAAAATACAAAGCATATAAAATGCTTGCTATGCATTAGCTCCTCGAAGGTAGGTTGTTAAATTTAATTCTAAAATTTACCCTGTGTGTATATTATCCTACTGAAACTAATTCAAACTCAGAGAATGCAATTAGTCCATAACTGACCCAGAGGAGAAACTTAGAATTACCTCAAGCTAACCAAAGCTCCTGTGGCAGTCATGTGCTTATGTTAATATTATGATTGAAATGTAGGGGTGGTGTCTATCCTGTTAATCTGGAGATAGTCATTGAGTAGCCAATGAGGCCTCTGTGTGGACATGGCTTTCTCCTGAGACTTCTAGGAAGTCTCACGATATTTCTTTCATGAAGATGAGAAGCTATCTTCCCCAGTTGTTGGGAGTTAGTTCTCAGAGACGATGAATCACGGAGAAGACAAGATGGCAGTGTCTGAGGAGCTGGAGAAGAAGCCACAAGACTTTGCCCTGATGGAGCCATACCTCTGAAGCTGGAGAGGCCACATGGGGACCCTTGCCAGCGAAGAATTGCTTCTGCCATCACTGGATGCTGTTGATGAACCCTGAGCCCTGGAAATGAGGAGTCATGGGAAGACCCCTGCCAGCACCAAGATTCTGTACCCACTGATCTGTGACTTCGTGAGTCGGAAGGAGACATTATAGACTGGTATCGGGCATATGGGCTAATATCGGACTTGTGACTTTGAACCAGACTGGGTTGGGATGCTTTCTCAGTGTTCCATTCCTTTTGTATATAAACCCTTTCCTTATATCTATATGAGTGTCTTTGAATTTGTTCCTCTAGTCTACCCGGACTAACACAACTCCTTTTCTATCAAAGTGAACAATCACAAGTACATGTAATAGTTGAGGGGAAGGGTTGTCAAATCCATTTGACAGTGATATCTTTATTTTTGTTCACTGTATCCATCTTCCTATATTCCTCAGTTTTAACTTCATCTGCCCACCACCTTGTTTTCTTCATTTCTCAATTTTCTAAGATCAAAGCACCAATCTGAAGAAAACAGAATTTGTTCCCTAGAAAATTCAAAGGTTCATGAAAATGAAGCAACAACAGCAAGAAATTCCAGAGGGAATGGAAAGACCAAAAGTCTCAATTTCCTTTCATCACACTTCTGACTCCTTTTAGGTTCTTTAGCAGATGGGTTTGAGTTTATTTAGGGGATTGTTCAAATCCCTTAAAGATGGGTGCCATCAGTGTAGACTTATCCACAGGGACACAACTTGAGCAAAACAAACCTCTTACTTCCTAGAACTGAAAATGTCAACAGGATAAGCTTAAGAATCAATCTGCTTGTTCACAGAAAGGATCAGAAAATGTGTAAAGTGATCACAGATGCTCAATTTTGGGGCCAGACTTGATGTGGTATGAAAAAAGAGTATTCCTGCTAACAATCATAATTCAGTCCCCCCACTTCCACCCCTAGACTGAGGAAGCAATCCTTTTGGAAGGCAAGGTGTATCCATCAAAAGAATATGGTGAAATGTTTTCCTTTATCATTATAGAAATAAAAAGAATATAACAGTACTCATAACAGTAATAAGCAAATTGTTTAAGGTTCTACCACGTGTCAGAATGTGCTCTAAGCTATTTATATACTATGATCTCACGTAAGTTACAACACTTCCAAAGCGTCTAAAATTAAAATACTCTTTGTTATTAATATCAGGCTTTTTGAGTTGATCAGGGTTTCTCAATCTCATTACTATTAGGATTTAGGGCCAAATAATATATAGATTTGTTTTATATATTGTAGGATGTTTTATATCATCCATGTCTTCCACCAGTCAGATTTGTTATGCCAGTAAGATTTCTTTATTTATAACAACCAACAATATTTCCAGATATTCCTGGGTACTAAAGGTATCCTGGGATTGAAAATGACTGATATATATCAAGTTAATGCAATAAGAAAATATTTTTTAAAGAGATAAGCATGTAACCTCTCTCTTTCATAGAATGTAAAGTGTAAGCTAACCATTCCAACAAGAATCTACATGCAGATACTATAGCCACTTGTAAGAAAGTAAATGCAAGAATATGACATAGGCTCGTGGGAAAGATCAAAGTCACAAAACTGAAAAAATAATAAAAAGAGGGAAAACCAATCTGAGGGACCTGTAATGAATAGAGGAAATTAAATAGTACAATAGAGTTTAATAAACTCATTTGACTATAGGCAGCTTTTTTATGTAAAGACATATTTGAGTGGTCATGACAAAAATGATTTACACTTTGTTAAAATCCATCCTTTTGAATACAAAAGTCCACCTGACATCAGCAGGGATATATATTGTTCCACATTATCTTCTGATTCCAGTCTGAATTGATCACTTCATGTCAGTGTACTGCTGTAATCATTTTTAAATAATTTTCAAAATAATTTACTTGTATGTGATATGAATGATGAGCATTCTTGTTTCACCATTCTTTGAAATGCCTACAAATATGTATTCCTATAGTCAGTTGGGCAAAATTTCTGGCACAGACAATTGAGTGCTTCCAGTTCTTCATCAGTTTGTTGAAACATTTCAATTGCTAGTCCATCACTTCTGGAGCCAGATTGGCTAAGCTTTTAGTGCAGCTTAAATTTATTCATTTAGGGCAATTGGTTTTTTCCTCAGTATTTCTTTCTCTTGGAATGGTTAAATGTTGAGTAGTTATTTTGGATATAGTGACTATGTATTCTTTCCATGCCCTATTAAGGATTCCTGAACCTTTCAATATTCTTACAGCAAAGTATTTTAGTATTTCAACTCAAGACTTGAATTATGTCTTACATGCTTCTAGTTTAACATAGGCCGAGCATGTCC
Organism: Nesogale talazaci; assembly: GCA_004026705.1. Lineage (NCBI taxonomy): Eukaryota > Metazoa > Chordata > Mammalia > Afrosoricida > Tenrecidae > Nesogale > Nesogale talazaci. The sequence continues at coordinate 12,383 of PVJH01035759.1, forward strand.
CTTTTTTGTCTTCTAATTATAGGTGTTAGCACATTTGATTACAGTATTTTACTTTGTTGTCTGGAGTTGTCCTTTGGAATTTTCTGCTCAGTTCTTTAACTTCATCACTTTTTCCATGTGCCTTTGTGTTAGTCTGGGTAGACTAGAGGAACAAATTTCAAAGACATGCATATGGATATAAGGAAAGGGTTTATATACAAAAGGAATGGAAGACTCAGAAGGCATCCCAGCCCAGTCCAGTTCAAAGTCATAAGTCCGATATTAACCCATATGCCCGAAATCAGTCTATAAAATCTTGTTTCAACTCACGAAGTCACAGGTCAGTGGGTGCAGAATCCCCGTGCTGGCAGGGGTCTCCCCATGGCTGCTCACTTCCAGGGCTAAGGGTCCATCAACAGCATGTGGCTCCAGCTTCAGAGGTCTGGCTCCATCAGGGCAAAGCTGTGTGGCCTCTCCTCCAGCTCCTCCAGCTTCTCCGACGCTGTCCTCTAGTCTTGTCCATGATTCATCGTCTCTGAGACTAACTCCCAACCACTGGTATTACAAGATTTCTCAGAAGTCTCAGGAGAAAGCCATGCCACATAGAGGCCTCATTGGCTGCTCCATGGCTATCTCCAGATTAACAGGCTAGACACCATCCCTATATCTCAATCATAAGATTAACAAATGCACATGACTGCCACAGCCCTAGTTACTCTATTATTAAAAGAAGCTTTGAGCCCCTTTTGACATATGTTCTTTTACCCTTTCTATATTCTTAATGCCCCTTTGCAATCTTCCTCTTTGATGTACTTGATAGGACATCCCCCAGTTCATGGGGTTTTTGTCATTAATGTTCAGTGTTTCATATTTTTCTTGAGTTGTTCCCCAAATTCAGGTTGTGCTCTTGTGATCTTGTTTTCATTTCACTTAGCTTCCACCTGAACTTGTATATGAGCATTTGTCTGCTCAACTGTTGGTCCTACCCTATTTTCGCTATTGATACTGAGCTTCTTCACCATTTCTTCACACAGATGCAGTCAACTTTACTTCTATGTATTCTCTGTAGAGAAGTCCATGTGTGTAGTCTCCTTTTGTATTGTTGAAAAGGTATTTTCCATAAAGAATTCATTGAACTTGAAGAATTTTGTCATGTACTATTCATTTCTACCATCAAGATCACATTTTCCAGCTCCTTTTGTTTCTAGTTTTTGCATTCAATTACCAATAACTGTCTATACATATTGATCACATGTGAGATCAATTTTAGACCAAAGGTATAAGTAAATTCTTCAAATTCTTCAGCTCTAGCTATAGTTGTTGGTTCATAGATTTGAATAATAGATGTATTGATTGGATTTTCTCAAATGTAGTTAGATAAACTCCTAGCGCAGGAAGGATTGTACTTCAAGAAAGATCTTGAAAAGTCCTCTTTGAAGAAGAATCCAGTGCTATTCGTCAGGAGCCTGTCACTTTGGCATAGTAAACAAAATAATTTTGTCTTTTAAAATACCAGTCCCACACTATTTTAGCTGACCAATGCCGCAGATATCTATTTTATGTGTTCCATTTCATTTTTCACCAATTTAAATTTTCATAAATTCATACTTTGTATATTACAAATTCTGAGTATTGATGTCTTCAGTTGTCTTATTTTTTCTTTGAATGGTGTCCCATTAGCAAATGAAGGCCCCAGAGGATTTCCCAGCATCATTCTTGTTTAGTGTACTTTGAAATGTAGTTAATTCTCAGTCATATTTTCATATTTTAGTGACTGATGAGTTGATGGACTCATTTGGGGCACTATCCTTGACTGTTTTCTACTTGTATTCATGAGGCTTTTGGTAGGTGAAAATATTTTGATTCTTTTTGTAAGATTTTCAGTGGTTAGTTCCTCAGAAGTTGATAACACAGGTGTCCCTTGAGTAATCACCACCTCAATGGCAACTGACTTTTTAATGAGACCCGTAATAGAACAAGCCAACTTTAGGTGCCTACTCAGTATATGGAAAGATGCTGAAGAACCCAAATAATTTTAAGGAGAATTTTAGCCCCAAATGACATATCTAAACATAATCATGAGATAAGCTTATTTTACAAAATATGTACAGTACTTTTAAAAAATGTTACTTGTGTGAAAGACAAGTATGGTGTCAGATACAGTTTCAAATTAAAGATAATATAAAAAGCAAATATAATGATCCTGGATCCCAATTGAAACTACATAGATTATAAAAATGCAACCTGTAAGTTTGAATATGACTTACAATTCCTAACTTATGACATATACAATAATTATGTAATATACTGGTTTTGGGAAAATATATCCATAAAAAAGAAGCAAAGCAATCTGAATTCTGTAATTGAGTCTCCTATAGTCCAGAAACAAAAACCCTAGAAAGAAAAAAGTGTTATATTTGGTGGTGAATCTCAATAAAGGGCTTTAAATATTTTTAAAATTATATCTACTTTTTCCCATAAGAATATTTTTTTAGAAAAGTAAAGTGAAAAACAACCCTCTATCTAAAAACCAGAGTGTAATTAAAAAATAACCCACTTGCTTTAACTGAAAGTTGGGTGTGTTGAGTCCACCATGAGGCATTTCAGAAGAAAGACCTGGAGATCCACTTTGAAAAGACCCAATTCTTTTCTGACCCATATGAGACACCATGCTTCAGAGGCAGGGCTTACTGAATGCAAACTAATTAGAGGAACATGTGGTTTATGGTAAGTAGGTAAACATGGAAGAAATGTATCAAAGAGGAGTGTGTTAGGTATATAATCTGGTGCCTTTTTGAGGATCAAATGAGGTCTCTGTGTAGGCATGGCCTTCTCCTGAGGATTCTGGGGGCTCTGGTATTTTCCTTGGTGGTGGTAGACAATCTTTCTCTCAGCTCACTCTTTGGGAGGTAGGCCTGCGGAGAAGACACATGGAGAGAGGCTGATGTAGCCAGATCTCTGGACCCAGAGACCCATAGAGTCACACGGAGACCTCTGCCAGCATGGAGAAGCTTACAACACCACTGGATCCACAAGACTTCCTACCTGTGAACCTGTGAACTTCCTGCTTTCAGCATCAATGCATGCATTTTGTGAGTCTTTATAGATTGGTATAGGACATATGGGCTAATATCAGACTTATGAACTTGCTCTGGGCTGGATGTTTTCTCAATGTTCAACTGATCTTGTATATTAATCTTTCTTATACACATATGAGTCTCTGTGAATTTTTTTCTCTAGTCTACCAGACTAACACAAGGAAGATATCATCAACTATGCAAAATGTTGCTGTAATCAAGTAATCACATGTTGACAATCTACCACTGGAATTTGTAAGACAGAGGTCTAATTGGAGTAAGTTTGAGAACGATAAGGAGAATGGAGAAAGAACACTCAGAGATAGAAAGTAAAGCATAGCATATTGTGAAGTGAAATTTACTCAGTATAGCTCTTCTATCCATAGTCTTCATGATTCTCACCAAAAGACTGTTGGGAGCATAGCAAAAAGATACAGAGGACTCCAATGAGCAGAGTCCTCAGTTTTGCGATTCTGCTGCTTATAGGAGTGAGATAAATCACAAACAAAAAGAGGACCACAATGAAAAAAGGGCCAACAGCAGAGTACATGGAAGATCCTTCCTTAACATTCTGGAGACAGCAAAGACCCCTGAAGCTAAGGCATACAGCAGATTAATGAATGAAGCTCAGACAGCACGAGCTTCCTAGCTACCAGACAATTAAAGCTCAGCATCTCTGACAGGAGGCCGGTCTGCAGAGTGGGGTGAATTTGAGTATTTGCTGATAACCAAAATGCGTTTGGGGAGAATTTTTAGAGCAGGGCAGAAGACTGTGTGGTAAGAGGATGATGACAAGAGAGATACACCTATCACTGTGACTGAGGAGAGACCTTTTAAAATAAAAAAAAGTTTCTGATCCTTACTGAATAAAAACTGCTAACTCACCTAATACAAACCCCACAAAGGTGAGTGTAACAGGTAGTGATTATGTCAAATAGACCTTCATGTCTAAGGGTAGAGTCCAAACTATCAATCAAGCGATGACACTTCTTGGGGCATGTGGCCTTTTGTATAAGAGCAAGTTTGAACAGAGATGACTACTCTCTGCCAATTGCTCCCTCCTTGCTCTGACTTCAAAGGAACTCCGTGTCAGCCTCCAGGTGCGGTCCCATATGGGCTGCTTAGCCCTGATAGCTACCATGCCCTGCCATGCTTCCACCAACCTTGGATCCACATGACCCAACACCGTGTAATCTCCCGACTTCCATCGGACTTGCCTGATATTTTCCTGAAGCGAGAATCTGAAAAGGGCCTGAATGCATCAGACTTCTAGGTTTAAGTCAAAGTAGGCTAGGGTGTCTTCTTGATATAATGTTAATTCAAGTGACACTGATTTGTATCTTTGGATAAATGGTCAGCAACCTTTTGAGACAGAAGAGTCAATATGCCCTATTCAGAAATTAAAAAAAATATTTGAGAGTCATAAATACACTTTTACAAAGAAGGAACATTTAAGATTATAATTGGAACTATGATAGAGCCATGCCTAACCAGAAAGCTACAGTTTGCCAACCCCTGCTCTGTACAACCCAGCATAACATAAGTATTTCTGTGAGTTGTGTCAGACTATTGTAACCAATATGGAACCTAGCAGAGAAGTAGAGTCAGAGAGAAAGATGGTTGGTGTCAGAATACCGTAAAGAAAGTTGGTAGGTGAGACATGTCTGACTTCTGCCTCATATGAATTACTTTGGATAGATGTGCAATTGGATTCTACTTCCCTTGAATATTAGATGTGGAAATTAGATTTGAATCCCCATGCTGTGTCCTCAGACATCCTTCTAAAGAGTATTTTGATGAGAGGGAGAAAAACTATTGGGCTGTAGTTGGAGGGAGATATGGAGAAATGTTTTTAAATATGGGGTGGGTACAGTACGTTTCCAATAAAGTAAATAAATTTAAGTAACCATGCTCTGATATCTGCATACAAAGAAAATCTGTAGTTTTCATTAGGTTACTTATATGAAAGACAAGCATAGTTTGAAACACAGCTTCAACCTACATTTGATTGAATTGTAATTTTTAAAAATTCACTACCCTAAAGTCAATTCTGACTCACAGTGATTCGATAAAAGAGGCTAGAGGCACTTCTCTGAGTTTCTGAGACTGTAATTCTTTACTAGAGTAGAAAACTTCATCTTTCTGCAATAAGCAACTGGTAGTTTTGAACTGCCGATCTTTTTGTTAGCAGTTCAACATGTATACACTACTCCACTAAGATTCCTTATGATGACCACTCACTGTAAATAAATAAATTCTCGTTCTAACTTCACACATAATATGACTCAGGGTGGATGGATCTTTTTGTCATGTTTCTGTGATATGACCTTCAATGGAGCAGTGAACTAGATAAGTAAATTAAATAGCAGAAGTTAGGTTTTTTTCCTAAAGCAGCATAAATACAACATTTCAAAAAAAAAAAACCAACAACAAATCAACCAGCTTACTTCTTATCATAACTGCACTTTAGTAATTGTTACTCAAGCAGTATAGCCATGAGCTAATTAAGTCTAAGCTGTAGGAAGTTAAGTGGTCAAGTCTTGCACTATGGACAAATCAGAAGACCAAGGAATATCTCCTTGTGAAAAGTCTTGCCTGAAAATATGCCTCTCTTTTCCTTTGCACTGCCAGGCTAACTTCATCTGCAGGTAAGTTTTTAAGAATGAGTTTCTCCCCAATATAACCATAAGGTATCACACCTTAAGCCATCTTGCAAAACTTGTTAAATTTTGTTTAGTGAAAATTCCAACCACTCCATGTTTCAATACCTTAAGAAACCTATTTGTTACTAATCTACTTTGTCTAATTTTAATATTTTTATTGGGGCATCACTGCCCTCTGGAGGTGGGAGTAGGAGGCCCAGCCTTTGCTCCTGTGGAGCTGGTATTGACCCATCCCAGTGGGCCTCAGTCCCGCGCACAACCACTACGCCACCTGGGCTCAGTCCCTAATTTTAATATTTTTGTTCTACTGTATTAACAATTTTAGAATGATCCAGTGATTTTTGAAATAGAATAGATTTAGATAGATTTAGAAATAGATTTTCAAATAGATTTTGAAATAGAATAATTCACATGATGACAGCTGTTAATAAAGAACACACACAAAGTCTGAACTGAAACTATTCTTGACAAAAATCCTACGTATTAAGATCATATCTTCTGACCTCTGGCTTTCCCAACAACAATAAAATAAGAATGCTACAGCTTTGCAAAAGAGACCAGTTTTACTCTGGCATACACGGGACACCACGGCTTAGAGGCAGACTTTACCAGATGCAAACTAATAAGGGGGAACAGGTATTTACAATTAGGACCAAATATGGGAGAAATGTATTAAGGAGGATGATATCATCAGCTGGGTGAAATCATGCTGAGAGATCAGGTAGGCACAGATCAAAAACTTACCGTTGGATTTGTCAACGTGATGGCTAAATTAGAGTGTGTCTAAGAAACCAAAGGGAAAGAAGAAGCAGTGTAAAAAGTACAGGTGGCGTTGTGTGGGAGATTGTTTGCATCTGTTTCCTCTACCTGATTTTCAGGAAACATTCTATAATTTGAAAGTGATAGCATTCTGTATACCATGTCATGTATATCAGATCCGAATGTATATTTTTCAACAAGGAAACAAATAGTAAGAAATACTGCACTAAATCTGGACTGTGACCTAGAATCAAATGATCCACCCTCCACCCCCCGCCTATGTGTTAATCATATCTAAGAGTCCCGCTTCAGCTTCTCTGCTCAGGGTAGCAAGCATTCAGGAGTTCTCTCTACCAATTAGCAGATTCCGTATTTATTAAAAGAAAATATTTAAAAATTTTCAACTTATAATTAACTCTTGTAGGGGGAACACAGGTATTTTTAGATGTCTTTAAGCAAAATTCTACTCAATAGCTGTGTTTCAATGTGCCATTTTTCCTATATGAAAAACTGAGTTAATTACCAATATACATA
>PVJH01035760.1:0-19391 GCA_004026705.1 Nesogale talazaci
CAAGATAAACGTAGCTTCTGGCATATGAAGGATCACACTTGGAGTCGTGTGGCAAAGAGAAAATGGATAGTCAGAGGAGAGCACAGGCTGAGGCCTCACAGCACCACACCCAGCTGTGTCTGCTAAATCGAAGCGAAGAAGACCAAATGTACCTGTCTCATGGAAAAGACAGTACTTGTGAATTAAAGACAGCAGTATGATTGCTCATGCCCTAGAATACAATTTTATACTTTTTTATAGGACCCTAGGTATTGGTTCATTCCAAATATGTTTCACTAGACAACAATTGGGTTTTGCTTAGAGTCTTGAGTTATCACAGGTCTCCTTCATTATGACCTTAGTTTAATGTTAACATATGACCAATAATTCATTCAGACCCTGAAATCTTCTAAGAGGAATGGGGCAAAAAACTCTACAATATTGAATTTCTGATTCTGGTTTTTATAGAGAATGGCTTTGTACATTTTGTGTTCTCCTTCAGAATGTTTTGCTTCTATTGGTGTTGTAGTCACAGCCACCCCACTGTTTTCTGCAGCTATGAAATGTTGCGAGTCTTGTCACTTATAGAAGTAATGTTCCTGTGGGGGTATCTCTGTCGTCCTTTTTATTAAAATGCCACAACATTGAGAGGCAAGCCCTGGGACTGAAGACTGCCCATTATTTTTAAATCGACTTTCACTTAACTATTTTGCTTCAGCTTTTGCAAATTGTGGGAATTCCAGAGGAAGGGCCTGGAGTGTGTGTGTGTGTGTGTGTGTGTGTGTGTGTGTGTGTGTTAAAACTCCATGGAGAGCCAAACCCTCTGTTGATTCCAGGGAATATTTAAAAACAGTTTCATCTAAGAGTTTGGAGGAAATTTAAACTTCTGTTTTAAACTGATGCTGTGTAAGGGTGGTCAGATGAGCAGACCCAAATATCTCATGGCCACTCATTCTGTCTGAATGTTTCTCCTGTTCTATGGACATGAAGATGACAAGAAGTAGACTCCTTCATCAATTTCCCAGTGGGCAAATGGTTCCGGGATGCATCAACCATGACTATGTAAATGCACTACACACAGGGGAATTGTTTTACATTCTGAGGGTGGTGGCCAGAGCTGTGGCCAGGCCTTCTGGGTCCATGGTTAAGCAGTGACGCTTCTGTGGCCTGCAAACACCACTTACAGTGTGGGTTCCTTGGTGGGGGAAGCAGTCACTGAGAGCAGAGTCCCACTGCCCCGTTCAAAAGTTCATGAGCCCAGAGAGTGTGGTGCAGAGAAGAGCACTGAGAGCCCTGTGACTGAGGGGGCTGACAGAACCACGGCATAGGTATGTCGGGTCTGAAGATCGGCTGCTTGTCTGTTGCAAGCTTAAGCACTATACCGATGTTTTGCTCTTTGGGAAAATGCCACAGTATTTTGCTAGCATGCAAATCTTCATTTCGTAAATATGCATGGAATATACCGGGTGAGCATAATTGCAAAGAACCAAAGAAAGCATCCATTTGTGAGCTAATACAACAAATAATGTGTGTGTACATATACATATTATATGTGTCCGTATATTCTTCCTGCCAGGTAAAAAGTGCTGCCACAGATTACTTACAGTGGGCCATGGCATGAGGCACTGCAGACATGCATCCTACCCTTAAGGGCTATCTCCTGTCACTAAAGGACAGCCTGAATGATTAGACTGTAATGCAGAAGGCGGCCCATGCCACCTGGTAACGTTAACGTCCTTTTGCAACTTCCAAATAGAGAGATGGCCTTGACCTGAGGGTTCTAGGGAGCTGCTCCAGGAGGAACTTGTGTCTACCCTGAACCTCGAGGAATCGGATTTGCATTCTATAGAGCTTAAGGGAAGAGTGAGGCGGACTGGCTTTTCCAAGCCACAGAAGCCAGAGTGAGCAGAGGCAGGAGACAGAACCCTAAGGCATATGCTAGCAGGTGTGCCCAGAATGTGAAATGTGCAAATGCAGCTACACCATCTTCTAGAACAGGGGTTCTCAACCTGTGGGCCCCGACCCCTTTAGGGGTGGTACAACCCTTTCACAGGGGTCACCCGAAACATAACAGTAGCAAAATAACAGTGATGAAGTAGCAACAAAAATAATTTTATAGTATAGGGTGGGGAAGTCACCACAGCATGAGGAGCTGTTTGAAAGGATTGCGCTTTAGGAAGATTGAGAACCACTGTTCTAGAAGATTATCCTGGGCAAGTAATTAAACTTCTCTGTGCCCCAGTGTCCTCATGTGTAAAATGGGGATCCTAATAGTTTCCACTTCGTAGGGTTGGGCATGTAGCTAATGAATGAATAGATTTAAATTCTAGAACCATCCTTGGTATACAGCAAGTGCTCTGTTAGTGTTAGATCTCAGTTGTTATTAAAGAAAGGGATAAGGAGATGCTCAGAGCAGATATATGCTCAGGTCATTCCATCCTCAGGAACACTGAAACGAGGGGCACGGAAAGGGTTGAGTGGCCTCTGGGAACAGTCTTCTCCCATGGCTCTCCCAAACCCCCAAGATTCTGGGGGACCATGAGCAGAGACAGAGGCCTAGAAACAGAGATGACTCTGACCACAGATGGCTGCGCCCCTCATTTTGCTCCAAAGAGTAATGTGGAGTTTGGAGTTGGGAGAAAGTAAGACTCCCTTTCTGTGTCGTCTCCTGCTCTCTCCTGGTGGAAAATGCCCGGTTTGGGATTTTCTTCAGCACCCTTCCATGTCTCATTTGACAACAAAATATCCAAAAGGAAATGAGAGAAAAATAGCCATGGGGGAATAAAAAGAGAGAGTGAAGAAATGAAACCAAAAACAAAGCAAAATGTCACACGCAAAACAAATAACCCCTCAGCAGCAGTAACAACAGAACAGAAGGTAGCATCATCATCTGTCCTCACAGGTACAGAAAAACCTGGAGTGCTGGCCCAGCCCCTCCCAGACATACATGAGAACTGAGGAGACAGGATGTCAGGGCGCCTGCCGTGTGGAAATCGTCTCCCCTGCCTGTCTCCAGGCACAGACTTTCTTAGTCATTGTCTGTCTGTTTGCTTCAAGCGTGGCAGTCAGTTTCTGAATGATACATGACTTCCCAGGTCAAGTTCTCTTGGTGAAACATTGAGATCAATGCCTCGAAGACCCTCCTCTTTCTCTAACACATGTCCTCTGGGTGAGGCAGTGAAGCAGCACCCACCCCCGGGGCTGGGAGAGGGGACCCGCAGTCTTGACCTTCATCAGCTCTTTGTCACCAACTTGATCTCCAGCCTTGACACTCACCCTGACTTTCTCCTCTCCAAAGCAGAGAGACCAGAGGGCTCAAGAGCAGCGATTAAAAACCCTGCATTGTATCACTCCAATGTGACGTGACGTGGCTACTGTTAGAATCTTCAAAACTCACAGTATTCTCCCTTTTTTCTCCAGGAATGTATAAACAAGAAGATTGTTTTGTTGTATCCTGCCCGCCCCACCCACACACCCACCCACCATTACCATCACCACCACCAATGTCCTAGCCAAGGGTCGCCTTTGAATTGCCAAAGAGAAATTGTTATTTGAACAGAGACACAAAGTGTTATTGTGGTAGATGGCAGAATAAGATAGAGCTAAGCTCAGGGCCTTAATTTTTTGCTTCATTCAGTAACATATTTCAGAGAAGCACCAGTAACTGGGACATGATTTATTTATCAACAAGGAACCAGAAGACTCCCTTGTAGTTTATTTCGGAAATCCATCTGGCTCTTGCAGACAGACCGCTATAACCCAGGTGAGAAAGGCTAGAAACGATCACAGAGTCACAATTACCAAAGAGAAGCAGAGATTACAGTGGATAGTTCCCATGCCCTGGCACTTGGCCACCGAATGCTGGGTCTTCCTTTGCAGTTCCTGACACATCCATTTGTAAAGAAGGCTGATAATAGCATCCTACCTACACCCCCACAGTTACAGCTAAAGAACCATTCCCATGAGAAGCCTTTATTTTTTTTCCCGCAATTTAGAAATCAAGACGGCAATTTCATCTGGAACGGCTAAGTCCAGGAGTTATTTTGGGCTTTCTCAAAAGAAAGTTGCACCCATCTAACTTTGCCTGCGAACATGAAGGAAAGCAGGGTCTTATGTTTGCTTTTCTCAATACAGATTCTACTTTGCTAGGCAATCTGCCTTTCTCCGACCCGTCAAGCCCTAGTCTTGGCCAGAGGCAGAGAGCCAGATGAAGGGGAACCATGGTCAGAGACCAGAGCCAGTCACAAGGCTGGCTGCAAGCCGTGTCTGCTTGACAATGGCCTGGGATGGTAATAAGCATATTATGCTAATGACTCATTAGTACCTGGCTTTGAAATGAAAATTGGGTGATTAAAACATGGACTATCTGGGCAGCCATTTTTAGAAGGACATTACAGAAGCTCAAGTGGAGGTGCAGCAGACAAAAAGGAAGGCCCCCGGGGAGGCAGACTGACACGGTGGCTGCAGCTTATGAGCTCAAGCTCAAGAACAGCTGAGAGGAAGGTACAGAACCGGGTGGTGGGGGAGGGAGGAATCCATCTTGGTGTACATAGGGTCGCAATGAGTCGGGACCCGGCAGCACCTGCCAACAATGTTTGGAATATTGGCCTAAGGTATATGTTGCACCACTGGATTTCAGTAGAAAGGCCGGGTGTGGTGGTTACACATCGGGCTGCGATCTGGCATTCTGAAACCACCAGCAGACTGGGCCTTCTACTCCCATTGACAATTACAGTCTCCAGAAACCCACAGGGCAGTGCTATGGGTCAGCATTGACGCAATGGCAATGAGTTTGATTTGGGAGATTTCGGGAGCAGCCTGAGACCCACGTACTGACTCTCAGGACTCAGGGACCTGCTAGTCACGGCGATCTCCTTGCATTTCCTGGACAGATGCCCGTCAGACCCCCTGGTCTCTGAATAGAGCTGAACTCCTGTCTGGGGGGTGGGGAAAGAGTCTGGCAAAGGTTTGTTTTGCTTTGATTTTTTTCATGTGGCCGCCTCAACTATGACTCGTGCCATGAGTGTCAGAGTAGAGCACAGGGGTTTCAGTGGCTGGTGTTTTGGGAAGCAGATCATCAGCTCTTGCTTCTGAGGAGCCTCTGGGAGGACTTGAACCTCCAATCTCTCTGTTAGCAGCTGAGTGTGCTGTTTGCACCACCCAGGTTTTTCCTTTACCACAAGGGAAAACCTGCAGGCGTGTTTTGCATCTTCCAAGGCCACCTTTTGGGTTCTAGCTCCCTAGGAACCTCTGAGCACCCATGACTTTAAAATACATTCAGAAACGACTCTAGTGACTCCCCACAGGATAGCAGTGTTCTCTGCCCCCTCGGTGAGAGGAGTCCTCTGGGAAAATGTTGTCACTGCAAACACATGTTCCTCTGTTTCCCTTTGCTGGTCCCCTGCTTACCTTGGCATCAGCGGCAGAACTCCCAAGCCCAATCACCTGCCTGAAGGGATCGTGGGGGCATTTTGCTTGGAGCTTTACAAATCTCCAGAAATTTAGTGAAAGACTCATGAATTGCTTCCAAGCTTGGGTTTCCTCTTAGCAAAATGAATCCCTTTAGCCCACTATACCACCTGGGCTTCTCTGTGCATACAATAGCACAAGGAAAAGTCAAAATCAGGACTTTGCTTGTTTAAAAGCTTTGGGAAAGTGAGGATGTTGTCCAGTCGTGAGCCACAAATAAGCAAAAGTGAAAGTCCTGTTTCCAATAAGTACACAAATGAATATCCCCAGATGCTAAGACCTGGGGGCGGCAAGCCCTTGTGGTCATGTCTGGTTGCTATGCGTTAACGGCTTAATTTATTTTCTTTACTACTGTAAGTTGAACTGTGAAGGTCTTTGTCCCACTGTTCTGCAGACTCTCTAATCAGCATGGAAGCAAGCGCCCAGTAGAGAAGTCATCATAGCTGCCCTGGGAAACCTCAGAACACCAACCTCAACATCCTGAGTGAGGAACTGAATGTTCCGCCCCTCAAAAATGCCCCCCGCCCCCATCCAATTAGCTATACAGGTGTGTTCTTTCTTAAGCAAAGCCCTGGAGAGGGTTAGCCCCGCCAGTTGCTTATAAATGGCATTATTACAGTCCAATAATCATAGGCTCCCAAAAAAGAGACTTTAAACTAAAGAAAATGAAGTCATTTGTTACCTGGAAAACTATGGGAGAGAATAGCCAAGAAAGGATTTGGAGGCAATTCGGTAGTTAGGGGAGTGTGTGTGTGTGTGTGTGTGTGTGTGTGTGTGTGTGTGTGTAAATTCAGGAGAAGAAAAGGGTTGGAGGAAAGTATCCTTCTTTCATTTTGCAACATGGTCTGTAATTCTGCAGCTTATGTACTACTTACATCACCCGGAATAAACGGCTACTTGCTACGACATTCAACTTGTCTGGGTCTCAAATACGAAACAGAACATCCTCTTAACCCTTTGCACCCAAACACGCCTTCGTTGTGAAGTCCTTGAGTTGGAAAGTGTGTGGAGCACACAGCTGGCCCATTGCACAGTGCCCGTCTCTGCTCAACTTTAAAACTCTTCAGTGCTTTTTTTCCAAGCATTCAATTAGATAATACGCAAAGCAGCTAATGACTTATGTGGTCGGGGCAACATTAATATAAGTCAGCTTCCAATATGTTTTATGCAGAGTGCTAGCTTGAAATATACCCAGTCTTGCATAGCAACTTTCTCCATGAAAGAAAGTTCTGATGTGGTTCAGTGGCATGTTCCTCCTCTTCCCGGTAGAGAACCAGAGTCTATTCCCAGACAATTCACCCCATGCCCAGTTACCATGCATCTGCTCCTGGAGTCATGTGTGTGCCTCCAGACAGAGATGGACTCGCAAGAAAAGCTCGGTGAGCTTCTGCTGAAAGCCAGCCAATGAGAAGTCTATGGATTGCAGTCTTGGGGACAGCATCTCATTCCGCTGAGAAGGAGGTCACTGTGCGTCGGAAGTCTACTAGACACCGCGTAACAACTGCTTTGGGAGCAAGGAAAAGTGAGTGAAGGATGTGAAGGCCCAGTACCTCCAGGACAAAGGAAAATGGAATGCTTGAGATAAGGCATCAGCTTTACTATTTAGTCCGGAAACTTCCATTATCACCCATCAGGTGGGAATGGCACATGAGACACATTTGGGAGCGAGAGGAAAGGAAGACTAGGCATGCACAGAAGGCATGTATGTGATGCTGCAGGTTTCAGGGGAAGGTTGGTGTGAAGTTGAACAAAGTTTGGGGGTCTGATGTGAAAAGCACCGACTATGAAGGAATGAGACCCAAATCCCGCTCTAGAGCAAGGCTCTCATCTATCGTGATGGGTTTACAAAGGGTGGGTCAGAGAGAGCCATTGTGCAATGGGCCAATTGGGGACTCAGCACACTTCCCAACTCAAGGAATTTACAACCGAAGGAACGTTTATGGGCAAAGCATTAAGCTATTAAAAATTATTGTGAAATAACCAGGTCCTGAAAAAAAAGAGCATTGAGCCAAGAATAAAAAGTCATTAGAAATGTTATCATGAGTTAGAGAAATAGGAATAGAGCTAGGAGTGAAGAGAAGGTTTCATAACACATTGTTTCCCTTTGGACCAGCACTTCTCAACCTGTGGCTTGCGACCCCTTTGGGAGTCAAACAACCCTATCAGAGGGGTCGCCCAATTCATAATAGCAGCAAAATTACAGCTATGAAGTAGTGACAAAAATAATTTTATGCTTGGGGGGGGGGCGGTCACTACAACATGAGGAACTGTTTTAAAGGGTCGCTGCATTAGGAAGGTTGAGAACCACTACCTTTGGCAGACACCAAAGAGCATTGTGGGGTAGAATAATGCCAACAGGCAGCCCTGCGATATGTAACATTCTTCTTACCCTCCTTGTTTTTCTTGCTTTCCAGGCATTAATTGCTCTGAAAGTGTCTTACCGGTACTCATCTTTATGCTTTTCCATGTCTTCTCTAGATTTATATGCTCTTCCCCTCCTAATATAAATACCCTAGGTAAGCAATGGACTGTTAACTGCAAGGTTGATGATTCGAACTCACCAGCTGCTCCATTGGAGAAAGATGAGGCTATCTGCTCCCAGAAAGACTTACAGCTTCAGCTAGCCTATATTCGGTCACTATGATGAGAATTGTCTTGGTGAAAGTGGTTTGTTTGTTTGCTTTTGGTTAACCTCGTACGATATTGTTTCCTATGAGTACTGGTATACGAATATCCTTTAATCCCTGAGATGATATTCTTGAAATGTCAAACAACAAAAATGTCCTCTGACTCCAAGCTATATCAGAGGGAAAGCAAAACAGCTCAACTCTGTCACCATAAAGTTGACTGTACCTCCTACCTGCTTCATTACATAGTCTTTGCTCTTTCTATGCTATTCATTTCTCTGTATGTTTCTTTGCATTTGTCAAGGATCTTCAAAGTATATGGAAAAGTACAATTTATTTTATTTTTTAAATTATGCATGGGTTTGAAGAGACTGTGCTCTCAAAATCTTGCACTCACCAAACATGTCTGAACAGAGTCTAGCTTGATGCACTAAACAGATAAGATCGTAGTTTGAAAAGTCCCCTTATCAGATAACCTGAATTCTGCTAAAATTGAAGCAAGGACAAAAAAGAAATGGTATGATGGAGCATGAGTGAAGAAATGGTAAAATCACTGAAGCTTTTTGAAAAGTTTGGAGAACAATGCTTCAAAGAAAACCACAATTTACAGATGGATGACTTACCGTCAGAAGGGTATAAAAGATGAAGTCCACGGCAGCTGACCATCCACATCAGGTTGTGATGTAGCATTTAATCTTATCCGTGCCCAACAGCAGAAAAGGCCTCCTGGCCATCACACTTGGATCGCCTCATGTATGCATTCTGATTCGAGAAGCTGAGCAAACTTTCTGCTTTATGGGTATCAACATGCCACATCTAAATCAGCTGCAAACAAGTGCAAACGTCCCCTTGAAATTTTAACCAAATAGGATCAAGAACCTGAAGGATTTCTTCAGATAACTGTATTTGTCTCGTGCCGTTTAAGATACTTTTAGAATTTGCATGGTTTTCATCAAACCAGGAAAAGTGACTTCCTTTTAAAGTATCATGTCAGAAGTATTTAGAGTTGCACATTTATACTGCTTATGTATTCTAGCCCCCAGAGATGTGTGTTCTTCCTAAATGTCCCTTTGAGAATCCAGAGGAAGAGGATGCTTTGTGAAAGGAACTCCAGCGAGGCCCCAGACTCCTTCTGCAGGACAGGCACCCAGTCACCATCACTACACAATATGAATTCTTCTAGAATCTGCTAGATGGCTCTTGGTAGCGCTGGGCCCCTTTATAATTAGAAATGTTGTGTGAATCAATAATACAAAGTAGGTTAACATAGTAAGACTTGCTGGAAGAGATGGTATCCAGATTTACGAAATATTACTATTTTTTCAATCTGGAAATAGAATTGAAACAAGCTTAGGAGGAGAATCTAGTTGTATACCTTGTACACCTCCCATGATGACGCTGTACATGCTCAGCCACTTTTGGAAGACTGTTCATCACGAACGCTCCATGCCGTTGTTTCCAGAGTGCCTGGAGAAATGAGTGTCTTTATTGAAACACTTTGATCTAGTCAGAAGTCAGTTTCCAGAGCCTACGGAAAGCCCTGCCTGGCCACGGGCTTGCATCACAGTGGGGAGCTTGGAGGTCCTGCAGTGACGTGAGTTGTGAATATAACATCAGTTGAGAATACGACACCTGGCAATATATTCTTGGGCTCCTGGCAGGGAGAAAGAAGACTTTTCTCATTTCACATGTACACCCTCATGTTCACACACAGACTTATATGCCATAACACACATGTAAACACTCACTCATACACCTGAACAAGGTCACACATGACGACACATGCACATAACCCCAAACAAAACTCACGGCCATCAACTTCCCTCATGGCAACCTGACAGGGCAGGGGAGAACTGTGCTGATGAGTTTCCAGGATTATAACTCTATGGGAATAGAAAGCCACAGCACACACATATGCCCCATACAGGCACCCAAACATATAATTATACGTGTACAAACATGTGCTCACCTATGTACAAAGTGACACATACAAGAGTCAGTAAAAATGATTGCAACGAGGGTTCAGGTTCATAGATGCACCACCTTATTCCAGCTAAAAATGTGTTTAGACATCTCTCTGCAAAAGTGAATGGTTGCAGACTCATTCTTTCAGGAATACATTTGTCTTAGGCTTGTTAGAATGCCTGACAACAACAAAAAAGGGTGGGGGGGAGCTCTGTGTCACAGGAAAAAGAGTAATTTTAACATCAATTTTACTATCCAAGTTTTAACAAAAGTCAAGTGGATACTTTCTTAAATCATCGAGGTATAGCAATACACTTATTGGAATGCTGCTTCCCCTCAAAAAGCAGTTTGGGGATGAGATGAGTGTTTTTTGGAAGGCCAGGAAGACTTCAAAAGGAGCCAGAGTGAAGGCTGTCAACCTCAACGAGTGAAGACCTGTAGCTAAAGTCCAGTAACTGATGGAAGAAGATTCTAGAATTATTATAGATGCTACAGTCCCTGCAGTTTGGATCTCATGCAGGTTGGCCTTTCCCATCCTGGTCCTGGCAAGCTACGTTGAGATGGGTGCCGAAAGCACCGTGTGGAGACCAACGAGCTCAAGTTGCTGGTCTTGCCATCAGTCTCTGAAGCAAGATCAAAGTTTGTGAAGACCGTTTGGTGGGATACATCATAACCAGAGATACATCCAGAGATCCTTGAGTTTGCCAATCCAACCCAGGTACGCTTGGGGGACAACAAAAGAGTCAAAGCAGCAGCTTTTAAGGGGATCTGCAGGATCAGTGAAATTTAAGGCCAAGAGATCAGTTCAGGAAGGTGTTCATAGAACTTCAAAGGAATCATCTTGGCAACATCTCAAAGGGCACAGGATGATCGTGGACTAAGTGATGTCCTCAAAGGATAGGAAAGCTACGCAGAGGACTTTGTTCCCTCTCCCCACAATGCTCACGCCTCTGTGCCACAGGATTTCACCCCATCCACTCTCCAGTCCTCACCTGGCCCCTTAAGACTTCTTTTCCCCCCAAAACTCAAAGAACATTTAAAAGAAGCACAATTTGCATCCCCTGAGGGCTGACGCCATGGGGGAAAGGTTAGAGAGAGGGACACACAGAAGTATGGGAGTGGGGAGAGCTGCAGGAAATTTGTGATAAAGCTCCCACTGTCCCAAAAACTTTTCAAAGCCCCCTCTTAGGTGGCCTGCAGAGAAGCCACTCAATAAGCAACAGGTTCCCATTGTATATTCTTGTTTAATAGAGGTCTTGATGGTTGTGTAGCAATGCCTTTTTACGTACCTTTATGCACACACCACACAGATTCACACATAAACATATACTCACACATGCATACACATATAGACACACACAAACATGCTGTGACACACAGGTACATGCACAGTCATACAGACACACCCTTCGTATAAACTCATACTTGTACACACATGCGCACACTTGCTGGGCACTGTGCAAGGTCTTTGTGCAGAAAATCTTCAGCCTGCCACCCCACCCCTCCCGGCATCCCTGCCCTCATAAAGCTCTGATTTGGGGTTATAGTGAAGGTGAACCTGGCTCTCCCATGCTCAATCAGCAAGTTATTCTTATCCTAAAATCACAGAGTGGCTCTCTGAAACAGATGCTGAGGACTAGGGGTGCTATATAGTTGGAGGAAGCAAGAGAAACAGAAAGAAGGGGGGATTCCTCTTTTATGTTAAAAAACGTTGCTTCAGAGATGATCTCTTCAGAGTCTTCCGGCGTACAAACTCTAAGAAACAATCAATGTTTGCTGCTTTGTGGTAGAAAGTATAATACACACCCAGTGGAAATTGAAGGGGGCTGATGGCACATGGGCAGAAAGATTCAAGAAAGAATGTACCCAAGTGCTAATTCCGATCTTGACTGTAAAAGGAACTAGAGGGTTCATCTGTCACTTATTTGTTCCCTTGTAAAGCTTATCTATGCATTTTATTATTTTTCATTGCCCAATAAAGCATGAGTACTATATAGTGAGTTGTAAACATTTCCAACAATAAGTTAGCCCAAAAATTTCAATTCCCCTCCCTTCTCTTTTGTACTCCTACCTCCTCAGAGACCACCACTTTTTGTGGGCACTCTGTAGTCTTCTAGAATGTGGGGGTGTAACATGCATGGCACCCGCTACATGGATGGTTTGTACAACTTGCGTTTTAAAAGTTTAATTATATGTCTCAAACAGCTTCCTATTAAGTGATTTTAAAATGGAAGGTAGGCCCCTTTTCCCCACTGCAGACCCACTGCCATGCTGTGCTTGTGGTTCTGCAGAAATCCCTGATTCTGGGCCCTGCCGCTTCCTGTTTTACAGTTACAGCGTTCACTCTAGCATCTCTGGGCTCCCGCCTGTCTGCTGTGGCCACGTGAAGGAAGCAGAGTCAACTTACTGTAATTATTTTAAGTCTGGCAGTTTACTATGCCTCAGACCCAGTAACACAAAACAGAGCAAGACCATTTTGCCCAAGGCTAGCTATTTGCTCTCTCCCACACAGCATTTTTCTGGGAAAAGGAGTTGCAAGCTTCTCAGTTAGATGTGAGAACACCATACTCAGAGAGCACTCCAGGCCCTAGGCAAGACTCACCCAAGGACAATGGGAAGAAGGTTTGACTGTGTACCTTTCCAGGCAGCGTAGTGCAGTGATAAAAGCAACAAGACAGACTCCACCCACTTTGCCTCGAATCCTGATTCCACCACTCACTAGCTCTAAGCTGCCAGCAGGAGTCCAGTTGGCCACTGAGTCAGGCGAAACCCTTGATCATACAATGGAACCAAACACTGTAGCAGCCTGTACCATCTCCATGGCTAGTTGTGGCTATGATCTATAGGCAATATTGGATAACCCAATAAACAAGCTAAGCCTGGGCTAAGTCATGCTTATTTACTAATCAGTAGTGAAGCACAGGGAGCCTTTCCTTACTTACTTACTGAGAATTCATTGGCTCCGTGGGCTTCCATTGGATAATTGTCTTAGTCTTAGTCTGGATGCTCCACTGAAACTTGATCAGCCTTGGAGCAATATGCAAGCCCTCCCTGACATCCCGAGGTGCACATACATGTGCATCCCATTGGCTCAGACTAAAATCTGGGTCTTTTCAATGGAAGCGAAGGAGCCTCATTCTAGCTCCGAAGCAGTGGCTCCGATACTTATTGTCCCCATAAGGCTTCCTTCTCCTTCAGAAAAAAGACATGAATCCTAATTGTATTTACTTCTTGGCTCACGTGAGAGTGCATGGAAAGTCATTAGCATAGGACCTGGCTAACTGACCTCCTTCCAATTGATTCTGACTCATAATGACACTATGTAGGGCAGATTAGAAATGCTCTTTGGGGTTTCTGGTAGCAGATAGCCTCATTATCCTCCCTCGGAGTAACTAGTAGGATTGAACTGCTGACTTTTTGGTTAGCAGCACAGCCTGTAACCCAGAACAACCCAGAGCAACACCTGGCATGTAGTAGTTCCTGAAACAAGAGTGTTAACTGTTAAATGAGCTCCTTCCTTCCTTCCTCTCTAATTATTCCTTTCTCATACTGTAGAAAATAGCCAGAAGTGTACAGTAGGACCCAAACAGCTTCTAATAATCTTAATGAGTGCCAGTGTCTCTCAGGGTCTCATCCAAAGAGACAATCGCATAAGCTGGTAAATGCGGTCATCCCTTCTCACTGATTGCGTAAATATGATTGTCATCTGCTGTGTTTTAGGGATTGCTGAGTTTGGGGTTGATGTGTGAAAGACACCGTCTGTGTTTTTGAGTCCACAGATCCGTGGATTATGAACACTTACAACACAAACTCATCTACACCTCAGGAATATGAATTGCTCAGGAAATAGTTGACAAAGACCCTGGCAAGGAGAAAGAAAAAAGAGGCCTGGGAGAAGCGGTTCTATTATTGCTGAGTCTCTTAAAGATAGGAATTCACCCCTGAGGAGAGGCAGAGGAAATGGCAAAGAGGCAGTAACATTCTTGCCAGAGAGGACTCACTGCAACTCACTGCCCCCAGTCTACGCTGATTCATACCAACCCAGCGGACTCAGTAGATCTGCCCCGGTGGCTCTCCAAGACAGTAACTGTTGGCAGGAGAAAGGCCCATCTTGCTCCCGCAGAGAGTCTGGGGGTTTCGAACTGCCAGTCTTGAAGATGGGAGCCCAGATTGTGAACACTGTGCACCAGGGCTCGGTCAAGAGGCCCACATGCATGAAAACAGTGAGGCATTAACCAGCTTAGAGCATGTCGGAGGTGGCCCACAGTTCTGCAGCTGGAATTTCATGTTCACAGAGTAGGAAGCACAGGGGAGGGGACTGACTGGCAGGAAGGAGGCTCCAGTTGGGATTGTGCAAAGCTGCACCTGCCAAGTGAAGGCTTTGTCATGGTCGTTCTGAAACACCGCAGATCAGGCATGTTTTGGGAAATCTGATGGAAATGTTAGACCTTCTTGTCTGAAAAATAAAATAACAGAACATTTCAGGACTTAAAGGATCAGAAACATATGTCTGTCCCTCTACTCAGGCAACGCCAGATGCCCCTAAAAGTCATACTTCAGAAGGAGTGCCCTGTTGGGGCAGGTGCATCCAGGTTTGGCTCTTCCCTATCTGGTTGTATGACTGTCAGGTCGCTTGTGGTACCAGCTTCACACCCCCTCAGCCCATGTCTAATCCAGCTGCAGCAAAGATGGACAGTGCTGTGCAAGCTCGGACTAGTCACCGCCGCCTCCCCCGCCACCCCTGACCTTTATGTGGCCATACCTATGACACTAAGCACCTCTGGCCCACGGGAGAGCCTAATGGGTTGAAGAATGGTCCAGTCTCCCGCTGCCACGCCACCACACCTCCAACCACTTTCTACCCTCCCAAAATTACTAAAATACCTCAGAAACGAATAGCCCTCCTCCCAGTCTCCCTTTAAACTTCTTAAAAAATTAAACCAACCAACAACAACCCTTTAATGCGTAGAGGCTGTCAAGAGAAAAAAGTGAAAATTGCTTATCTCTGTGGGCCATCATCTGCTGAGCATCAATTGTTTCTATATGTGTTAAACAAAGATGGGGTTTTCTACTCTCTAAACAGTTAGTCTCAGAAAATGAGTCGCCATTGACACGGTGATAGTGAGCTTGGTTTTTTAGAACCAGAGTAAAATACCTATCATGTTAAGCTTTGTAATGAATGGTTAAACAGATATTTAAAGGAGGTTAAAAATGGAAGGAAATTAGAACCTGAGGCTCAGAGCTGCATGTTTTCAAGGATTTAAAAGAAATGCCTTGCATAGGCCCACATTCAATGTCAAGTGCCTGGTGTCCCGGTGTGACACCCTCTACAAGAGTCAAAATATTCAGAGTATGTGGTTTGGTCCTACCTATATTTAAAAATAAATGGGGAGTAGAGAGAGATGGAGTTTCTGTTTTCAAAAAGCATATATTCTCCATGTTCCCAAGATTACAAGCTATTAAACACTGCAGGCCTCTGAGACCCATGGCTTCCAACTTAACTCAGGTGTTTCATTAGTAAGTAGTCAATTGACTGAAAAGATAATTAGGAAAACCAGTAAATGGCTAGGATCTCAATATTTTCTTTTCAGCCTATGAGTGTAGCATTATGTAGGGCAAGGCCAAGTTTCAAATTCCACTGTTTTGATTCTGAGAGAAAAAATAAAGACTTTTTTTATTGTTTCTTGGCACGATGACAGAGCAAAGCCTGTTTTGGTGGTCTCAGAGTATGACACACTAGAGCAGCAGTTCTCAACCTTCCTAATGCCGTGACCTTTGAATATAGTTCCTTATGTTGTGGTAACCCTCCAACCATAAAATTATTTTCATTGCTACTTCATAAGTGTCATTTTGCTACTGTTGTGAATTGGGCAACCCCTGTGAAAGGGTCGTTCAACCCCCAAAGGCGTTGCAACCCACAGGTTGAGAATTGTTGCCCTATTGTGTCGTGGCCAGGAGTCTCTCTCAAGAGGGAAGGAGCATGACCGCGAGTTAAAAAAAAGAGGCCAGAGAGGAAACACACAGGAGAGGGCTAAGCAATTTTGAATTTAAATTTCCTTAACATTGTGTGAGGCCTGAATTTGTATTTTTGTCACCGTTGTTTTGTTTCATTTGTCATATTTTTACCTGAATTTTCTGTAGAAATACAACAGAATGCCCTAGCAGAACCAACACTAGCAATAGAAAAGGGCATTCTCCAGCCATCATCCAATCACTCTGTCAAAGGGGAATCTATGTCCTTCTGTGGTTCTCAGGCCTATTGGAATACTGGTGCCTGGGCCCCATCTGTATAGGTTATGACTTAGCCTGGAGTATGGCAAGAAGCTCTGGTGGCATCGTGAGTCATAGGATGGACTGCTAACTGCAAGGCCAGCAGTTGGAAACCATCAGTCACTCCAAAGAATGAGGCTTTCTGGCCCCGTGAAGATTGATACCTTTCCTGACTCTATGAGACAGTGAGTTTGGAGGGGTTTTTGCAAGATGAACATCAGCATTTTTAATATCTGCCACAGCAGTTCTAAAAGCAGTTACATTTAGAGCCACTGGTTTTAGTCTGTATTTATCATATCTTAACAGGTACATGAATCACCTGGGGATCTAATTTAATAGCAGATCTGGATTCAATAAGTCTGCATTTTTAACAAGTTATCAGGCACTCTAGATGCTGCTGGTCTGAAGAACACGTGTTGAAAACCAAAATACTAGAGCTATTGGAGGTCATTTGTCCCTATAAATGCCATGGTTCTACTAACTTGCTGACTCGTGCCTCTAACTATAACTCTCTTAGGATTCACCTCAGGTCTTTGGGTGTGAATCACTGATGGACTATCATGCGGCCATAAAAAGTTGTGCTTATGTAGTAATAATGGGGAAATGTTTATAGCATAATGTAAAATGAAAAAGTGACCCATAGAAACTTCTAATTTCAAATACTGGCAATCTCCGAGTTGTGAATGAGAGCCATTCCTAAATGTGCCCTAATCCAATTTGTATGGATGTCAGAACAACGCTATGTGGTTCTTAGTTAACCTTCCTTTGGTGCATGAGAAGGAGCCCTGGTGGTAGAGCTGTTAACTGAAAGGTTGGTAGTTGTGATATGTAGGTTTATTGTGCCAACCTGGCCAATGGGAACATGTGGGATTAATAAGGTCACAGTTTGATTGGAGGGCAAAGAGATAAATGGCTTGGCAAGCTCTGCCTGTCTCTCCCTTGCTCTCTGGTGATCAGACCGATGCACAGCTGCCTTAGCTAGTTCTCTGTCTTAACTTGCAAGCTACACGACCTGTGATACACCCAACCAGTGGACTGTGTTGCTGGAGCTTGAGGTTCCTTCAAGGCCTGCTATGCCACACTGCTGGTGTATACATCACTTGAGCTGGTACTGTTGGATCCTGTCATCTAGCTGATTGTTGGTAACCCACCCTGCTGTTTGCTGCCTGCGGTTGAACTAGCTGCATTGCTCTACAGAAGACTCATCTGTCCGCTTCAACAGTCCTTGGTGAGTTGAAGAACTTCTAGTATATTAACTGTTTTACAGAAGTGAGTTGAACTGAACCCTCCATACTTCTGTGTGGAATAATTAGCTGTTGTGTGTATATATATATATATATATATATATACACACACATATATATGATACTTATGAGCACACACACATATATTTTTTTCATAAGTACCCTGGTTTTGTTTCTCTAGCGAACCCTCTCTAACACAGTAGTTCAAATCTACCATCTTCTTGTGTAAAGAGTACAGCCTTGGAAGCCATATAGGGTACTTCTACGCTGAACAATAGCATGGCTATGAGTCAAAATCAACTCCATGGAAGTGGTTTCATCGGGTTTAAGTTCATGCAAGGAAGGACTAGAAGCTTTCTCAGTTATTTAAAAGCTGTATGTGTAGCAAGTGATTGTGATTGTGGTGATGGGTTTGTTGTTAGTTTTGGAGCTCTGATGGAGATAGCCATTGAGAAGCAAATGAGGCCTCTGTGTGGGCATGCCTTTCTCCTGAGACTTCTGGGAAATCTCGCAATATTTCCCTCATAAAGATGAGAAGCTATCTTCCCCAGTTATTGGGAGTTAGTCTGAGAGATGATGAATCACGGACAAGACAAGATGGCAGCGTCTGAGGAGTGAGAGAAGCCACACGGCGTGGTCCTGATGGAGCCAGACCTCTGAGGCCACATGGTGACCCCTACCAGTGATGAGTTGCTTCTGCCACCACTGGATGCTGTTGATGAACCCTGAGCCCTGGAAGCGAGGAGCCCTGAGGAGACCCCTGCCAGCACTGGGGTTCTGCACCCACTGACCTGTGATTTCGTGAGTCAGAAGGAGACATTATAGACTGGTATCAGGCATATGGGCTAATATTGGACTTACAACTTTGAACTGGACTGGGTTGGGATGCTTTCTCAGTGTTCCATTCCTTCTGTATATAAACCATTCCCTAATATCCATATGCGTGTCTATGAAATTTGTTCCTCTAGTCTACCCGGACTAACACAGCCGTGAATGTGACATTGGGCGCAAACATAACAATTGTGGGGATGACTCAGGTCCAGGCAGGGTTTCATGCTGTTATACCTCAGGTTGCTATGAGTTGAGACCCATTCGATGTCACCTAGCAACAATAACAGCTGAGCGCTGAAGTTTAAACCAGCCTTATTGTCATCGTGTGGTTTTTCCCTCTGAGACCATCTATCGTGCTTTATAAATCTTTTGTTCTTGCCTTATGGTGACTAACTCTAACGCTAACTGTTTTGATTGACTTGGATTCCCACTCATCCTTGCCCCCCACCCCCAGGCGGGGGGAGTGTTGTAAATACATGTGTCTATAATCCCATCTGGGAATAGAGTTTTCTCTGTGTTGATAAGACTATATCAGTGTAGAGTACTTAAGCTACTCACTTGTGAGGTATCAAAGGAACCCTGGATAACAAGCAGAGATGAAGGATTGAAGATAGCTGCCCAGTGGAGATCTCCAAGGAGCCCAATCTATAGTGGGGACAAGAATTTATCCCTACAGCAGGGAGAGTTTTTCCCTAGAACTAGTGTCCTGATGTCAAATTTCTCCTCAACTATGAAAAAATTAATTTCTGTCTATAAAAGCAACCCACTTGTAGTATTTCTATTATAGCAGCATGAGGAAACAAAGACAACATCCCTTTTGTTAGCTATGCATAACAAGGGAAAGATGGCGAGGCCAATAATAGGGGACCTGCATTCTAATCTTAAATGTAATGATAATTACATTTCTTCCAATGACTGAGATCTCATTTTTCTTTTCTGTAAAATGGGTATTAAAAGAAATTCTTACTTGGCTTATTTTGAAGATTGAAATGCCAGGTGGTCAACA
>PVJH01035761.1:0-19393 GCA_004026705.1 Nesogale talazaci
AGAGTGTCTGTCTGACTGATGTGTTCTTGTATGTTTGTGCCCCAGGCCAGTGAACCCTGGGACCTCACTGCCTGGGGTGTGTGTGTGTGTGTGTGTGTGTGTGTGTCCCAGGCCTGGGTGCTCCCTGGAGCTCACTGCCTGGGGAATATCTGTGTGTCTATGTGTGAGTGTGTGTGGTATGTGCTTGTGTGTGTCAGAGGGTGTCTGTCTGACTGATGTGTTCTTGTATGTTTGTGCCCCAGGCCAGTGAGCCCTGGGACCTTACTGCCTGGTGTGTGTGTGTGTGTGTGTGTGTGTGTGTGGTGAGTCCCTCGGAGAACCTGGTCTCAGCCCAGTGGGGGGCAATCACCTCTCAGCCTTGAGGTTGAATTCTCTGTCCTCTGGGGGTAGGGGTGGGGTGGGAGCACATACAGCCAGGCTTGACTGGGGTGGGGTGGGGGTGCACGGGAAGATGGCCTTCATCAGTGGGCGTCAACCCCATGTGAGCCTGTGTTCCCTAACAAACCTCCTCAGAGCTCTGAGCACCATGATCCCGGGGCTCTCTGTTGTGGGGGGCACGGGGTGGGGGGTGTCTGTGCCTCAGAGGAGGGTCAGCTTCTGTGTCTACAAGGCGGTGGGGGTGCTGGGTGTTCTCACAAAGCCGACACACCTTCCCCCTCCATCTGTCTCCCACCCTGGGTCTCTCTCTGTCACACCCTCTGTCTCATCCCATCTCTGTGGGGTCTCAGAGGCCGGCTGACCTGTGGGGGTGGGATGCACCTTCTGGTGGGGAGTCACCATGGCAGCGGCTGATGCACACACATGAGCCCTCTTCCAGCCCAGGACCTCCTGCTGGCTGCCACACCGTCTGCCCACAGCCTCCTCAGTCCCTAGACACCCACCAGCTGGGCAAGACTTCCTTGATCCCTCCAGTCTGCCCTGGTCTCTGTGGGGGCGGGGGGGGGGTGTTGCAGAGAGGAGTTTCAGAGAGGAGGAGGGCACCAGAGTGAGGGGTGCCGAGTGGGGGGTGGGGTCGGGGCTAGAAAGGGGAGGGACTACAAGGCAAGTAGTGGGGGCGTTCAGAGGGGGCTGAGCAGGCAGTGGGGGAGGGGCCAAAAGAGAATGATGTGCTTTACATCCCCCCCTCCAACTAGTCCCCTAGTCCAACTAGTCTTCTACCATCCCTGGCCCTCCCCCACCCCACCCCTAAGCTTGGACTGCAACAAAGAGCAGTTTAGGCCCTGTTTACCCCTCACAGGGGGCCCCCTGCTCCCCGCCCCCACCCCTCAGCACCATCCCTCTACTGCCCCTGTGGAGTGGGTGGGTGGGGGCGTGTATGTTGGGGGGAAGTGGGGGAAACAGTTCAACTATCAACTCCCTGATAAATTTCCCTCTCCAACAGAGCCGAGTCCAGCTGGATACGTTTTGTTTTGTTGTTGTTGTTTTTTTTTGGGGGGGGGCATCACTGCTCTCTGGTGAGAGTCGGAGGCCCAGTCTTGCTCCTGGAGAGCTGCTGCTGGATTCGAACCGCCAAGCCAGTGGACCGCAGTCCCGCACACAACCCCTACGCCACCGGGGCTCAGCCCTGGATACACGTTTTGAAGAGTGACTTTGGACAAATGATTCGACCCCTGTAAGCCTCAGTTTTCCTCCTCAGCTGGATGGGAATGTCATAAATTAAAGGCACTCATAGGACTTCAACACCGATCTCCGCTCAACACTGATAAATACGCCAAGGCTTCAGGAATGGGCAGAACACCTGTGGAAGCCCTGGAAGCCCTCACGGGTCGAGGCCAGGAGATTTGGGAGACAGCTGCTCGGCTGGAAGAGATCCATGTCCATGCTCATTTCAGAGAAAGGGGACCCAATGGAATCTTCAAACGATGGAACAATATCCCTGACATCCCTTGCTGGAGGCCATGCAACAATGGTGGCAGCAGGACATTGGGACAGGGAGCTGCCAGAGGTTCAGGCCAGATTCAGAAGAGGACTTGAAACCAGGGACATCGTGGCTGACATCTGACGGATCTTGGCTCAAAGCAGAGAACACCAGAAAGACGATTACTTGTGTTCGACGGACTATACCAAGGCATTGGACTGTGTGGATCATAAAAAACCAGGGACAACCTTAAGAAGAATGGGAATATTCCAGAACACTTCATTGGGCTTGTGGTAGCCCAGGCTAGTGAGAGAAACAGACCCAAGGATACTCATATGTACAGGAAAGTGTTTTCTATAGAAGAGCAATTGGGGGCTGAGCCCCGGTGACTGAAGTGGTTGAGAGTGGGACTGCGGCCCGCAGGCTTGGCGGTTCAAATCCAGCAGCGGCTCTCAGGAGCGGCACTGGGTAGTGCCCACGACCGCCAGAGGCAGTGATGCCCCCCCTCCGAAAAAAAAGAAGAGCAATTGTAAATTGAGAAAACATCCCAGCCCAGTCAAACTCAGGTCTGATATTAACCCATATGTCTGATATCAGTCCATATATTCCTCTTCAGACTCACACATGTCAGTCCAGGTAGACTAGAGAAACAAATTTCATAGACACGCATATGGATATAAGGAATGGTTTATGTACAAAAGGAATGGAACACTGAGAAAGCATGCCAACCCAGTCCAGTTCTAAGTCATAAGTCTGATATTAGCCCATATGCCCGATACCAGTCTATAACGTCTCCTTCCAACTCACGAAGTCACGGGCCAGTGGGTGCAGAGTCCCGGCGCTGGCAGGGGTCTCCCCATGGCTCCTCGCTTCCAGGACTCAGGGTCCATGAACAGCATCCAGTGGTGGCAGAAGCAACTAATCACTGGCAGGGGTCTCCATGTGGCCTCTCCAGCTTCAGAGGTCTGGCTCCATCGGGGTCAAGTCGTGTGGCTTCTCCAGCTCCTCAGACACTGCCATCTTGTCTTCTCCGTGATTCATCGTCTCTGAGACTAACTCCCCACAACTGGGAAGATAGCTTCTCATCTTCACGAGGGAAATATCCCGAGATTTCCCAGACATCTCAGGAGAAAGCCATGCCCACATGGAGGCCTCATTGGCTACTTAATGGCCATCTCCAGATGAACAGCTAGACCCCACCCCTGCATCTTCATCCTGAAATGAACATCAGCTCACGACCGCCACAACCAGCACCTGCAATCATGCCGAATGCAAAGCGACCTCAGGCCGGTGGGTGGAAAGCCTTGTGGATCCAATCCAGCGCTGGCAGAGAGTGGCTCCTCCACAGGAAGCAGTGGCCCTCCTCCACGGAGAAAGGGAGGACGTTTCCGGAATCCTCATGAGCAGGTCTCAAGGAGGCATCATCAGGCTGTGAGTTGATTGAAAGGCTAGACCCCCACCCTCCGCTGATTTCACAAGCTGACCTGAAACGTTGTAACCACCGCAGGCTCCTGCAGAATTCATCCGTGGACCAAGAGGCAGCTGCTGTGAACAGAACAAGGGGACGCAGCATGGCTTAAATGCAGGAAAGGTGTGTGTCAGGGACACACCCTGGCACCCTGCTTGGTCAATCTTCACACCGAGCAAAGCGTCAGAGAGGCTGGATTATGTGGAGAAGAGTGTGGCAACAGAGTGTGTGGCAGCCACCCGACCTGGTGTCGGTGTGAGGATGAAGAGGGTAGCGGTGGAGTCTCCAGCCTGTCCATCTGGCGATAGCCAGTGAGATCTCTGTGTGGGCGTGGCCTTCTCCTCTGAGAATTCTGGGGAAGGTGGTCATTCCTTCTTGGAATTGGAGACACGATCTCTCTGGGTTCAGACTCTCGACTGACAAGACTGACTTCCTGGGAGACATCTCTGAGGAGAAGCCACATGCGCTGCCCTAGTGCCCTGAGCCGGACAAGCCACATGGAGGCAACCAGACCTCGGAAGCCGGAGGAGCCACGTGGAGGCCCCTGCCAGCACTGAGATGTCTACAGCACCCCTGCATCCAAAGGCATTCTACACATCTGGCTTGTGAGCATCCTGCATTCGGTGTCACCGCATGTATTTCTTGAGTCTGAAGAAGACTGCATAGACTGGTATTGGACATAGGGGCTAATATCAGACGTGGGGGCTTGGACGGGACTGGGTCGGGATGCTTTCTCCGTGTTCGTTCCTCTTGTATAGAAACCTCTCCCTTATGTACACACATATGTGCGTTTATGAATTTGTTTCTCTAGACTCACACGGTATTGGAGGAAGGCTTCTTAGCCACCTGGGATCTGCAGAGGACACGACCTTGCTGGCTGGAAACAAGGAGGATGGGAAGCCCTTGCTGAAGAAGGCCAAGGGCTGCAGACGTCAGGATGGAGGACCCGTCAGTGTAAAGAAGTCCAACATCCTCACACCTGGACCCACAGGTGACATCAGGAGAAAGGGAGGAAGGGTTGACATTGTCAAGGATGGTGTCTTGCTCGGCTCCACCGTCCGTGCTCATGGAAGCAGAACCCAAGAGAGGAAGAGCCGGGCCGTCTTAAGTAAACCTGCCGCCCGAGGCCTCTTCAGGGTATTGGAGAGCAAGGATGTTACTTTGAGGACGAAGGTCAGACTGACCCGCGCGCGATGTCCCTCCCATTGCCCCGTAGGCATGTGAATGGGGGACACCGGCTAGGGCAGACAGAAGACGAATCCATTCATTTATTTTTTTTTAAATCATTTTATTGGGGGTTCTTACAGCTCTTTTTAGTGGGGAGGCATCACTGCCCTCTGGTGGTGGGAGTAGGAGGCCCAGCCTTGCACCTGGATTTGAACTTCCAACCCAGTGGGCCGCAGTCCCGCGCACAACCGCTACGCTACCGGGGCTCAGCCCGAATCCATTCATTTATGTAGAAGAGTATGGAAAGTACCAGGGACTGCTAAAAGGACAAAGCTACCCATCTCAGACGAGGCTTGCTCCTTAGAGGCAAGGATGGCGAGGCTTCATCTTATATATATTGGACCGATCATCAAGAGAGACCAGTCCCCGGAGAAGGACACCCAACTTGGTGAAGCGGAGGGGCAGCACAAAAGAGGAAGGCCCTGGACCGGGTGGGTGGACAGAATGGCCGCCGCCATGGGCTCAGGCATGGGGACGAAGGGGAGGATGACACAGGGGCAGGCAGGGTTTCTTTCTGGGGTGCATAAGGCTGCTCTGGGTGCATAAGGTGCATAATGGACCTGGTGGCACCTCACGGGCTGTTACTATGGGCCTGAGGAGCCCGGGCGGGATGGTGGTAACACACTGGGCTGTGAACAACAGTCAGCGGTTTGAAACCAGCAGGGGCCGTAGGAGAGAAAGCTGGGGCTTCCTACTCTTACAAAGAACATCCAGAAGACCAAAGGGAGCAGACGCAGACAGAGCGGAGGCATCCGATGGCGCCCAGCTACCAATCGATAAAGTATCTGGGACCGTGAAGGCTTGGAGGAGAACAGCCATCTAGCCCAGAAGCAAAGCCCACATGGAAGAAACACACTAGGCTGTGTGATCACAGGGGTGGGGGGCGAAGGGGGCAGATATCAAGCACCAAAGAACAAGAATCACATCACTGCGAATGAGGCAAGAGCAGGGTGGGGACCCAAGGCCCACTTCTGGGTAATTGGACACCCTCTCAAAGGGAATTGTGGGGAGGAGACAGGCCAGTCAAGGTGGAGTGTGGTGGCGATGAAGCATACAGCTTTCCTCGAGCTCCTGAAGGCTTCCTCCCCCCAACTCTCATGGTCCCAATACTATCTTACAAATCCAGCTGGACTGGAGGAGGTACACTGGTAGAGATGGGGGCTGGAAATACGGGGAACCCAGGACAGATGAACCCCTTGGGGCCAGTAGTAAGAGTGGAGCTACTGGATAGGTAAGGGAAGGTGGGCAGAGAGGGGGAGCCACTGCGAGGATCAACACATAACCTCCTACCAGGAGGACAGACATGGGAGGAGTGGGCGAGGGGAGACATGGGGCAATGTAAGATATGACAAAACAGTAATGATTTATAAATTATTGAGAGTGTGTGGGGGAGCAGGGAGCAAGGATGGAGAGGAACGGATGAGAAGCTGATGTCAAGGTCTCAAGTGGAAAAGCGGATGTTTGGAGAATGATGACGGCAGCCGGTACGCAAAGATGCGTGGCTCGATCTATGTATTCATGTCTTGTGAAAAATAATGTATGAGCCCCCAGTAAAGTGATTAAAAAAAAAAAAAAAGAATATCCAGCCTCGGAAACTCACGGGTCCAGTTCTACCTGTCCTGTAGGGTCGCTGGCAGGGAGTTGTTCTGCTTACATCTGGGAACTGGCAGCCTCGCATGCCTGCCATGGAGCCGCTGATGGGCTTGAACTGACAACCTTGTAGTCAAGGCACTTCTCCGAAGGTGTCTCCTTGGGAACCTGGTCGGAGAGTGATTCCCCCTCCCCCATAGTGGACTCAGGCAGATGACTTCAGAGAAGAGGCTCCTGTTGGATCTTAGTGCCCCCCCACAAAAAAAAGCCCCAAGAGACTAGCCAAGGACACATGTCTAGTTAACACAAGAACTCTGAAACTGAGTCTGAATGGGGCACCTACTATGTGCAGGGGCACCTACTATGTGCCGGGCCCCCTGGTTAGCCTGCATTGTACTGGCTCCGCCCAGCTACCCCTGCCCAGGGGCCCACACGGTCCATGCCCCCATTTTCCAGATGGGCAAGTTAAGGCTCAGAGATGAGCCGTGACCCAAGGATGCACAGGGAAGCTGGACTCGCCACACTGCTCAAGCCAGATTGAGGGAGAGCGAGCTTCAGATTTGGAAGGATTCCAGAAGGTCCCACGGGGGGAGAAGAGGGGCTGGTGGGGGAGGTAGGGAGCTCATTTCCATCCCCTCTCTGAAAGCCCGTCTCTCCCCACAGCTAGCCTTCAGATCACGGCCGTCTGATTGTGTAGAGCTAAGAATGGCCCAGATTCAGAAGCGGATGTCACTGCTGGCGCCAGGTGGATCTGGGAGGAAAGCGGAGACTACCAGGCCGATGTTCACCTGTGTTTTACTGCCTCTGCCTGTGCGACACGACACGGTGTGAACCAGAGTGAGGGATGGAGAACACGGTGCGGAGTGGGAATTCCAGAACCCTTTGGGGTGCTCCTGGGGACCTGTACGTGGACCAAGGGGCAGCTGTTTGAACAGGACAAGGGGATACTGCCTGGTGTAAAATCAGGAAGGGTGTGTGTCAGGGGTGTACCCTCTCATCACGATCACCCAAACCCCATGCTGAGCACCCGTCTGCAGAGCCAGAGAGCAGGGAGAAGAAGGTGGCCCCAGGGTGAGAGGGAGGCTGATGAACAACCTGCAGTATACAGGTGGTGGGCTCTTGCTTGCAGAAGGAGACGAGGACTCGAAGCCTTGCTGACGAAGAACAAAGACAGCAGCCTTCAGTATGCATGGCACCTCTCTGCAGCGGAAGCCCGGATCCCCACACCACTGAGCCCGAAAGTAACAACTTCACAAGAAGAGAAAGATTCAAGTGGTCAAAGAAATCAAGTGGCAAATGGCATTAGCCCAGTATGCTGCAAGGATCTTTGTAAAGGGCGCCAAAAAATGCCTCACTGAGGACTCAGGTGTGCTTGGCCTCAGCCACCCTATTTTCAATGGCCTCATGTGTTAGCCTGGGTAGATTAGCGAAGCAAATTCATGGACCCTCATAAGTGTGAAGGAAAGAACTTTATAGACAAGAGCAGTTGAATATTGAGAAAACATCCCCGGCCAGTCCAGATCAAGTGCTTAAGTCTGATATTAGCCCCTATGTCCAAACGCCAATCTATAAGTCCTCGTCAGACTCACGGCACACCTGCAATGACGGCCAGTGCAGGAAGATCGGAGTGGGTGTGAGGCCTTGTGGATCCAGTGGCGATAGAAGCATCTCAGAGCTGGAGGGTCTCCACCCCTTCCCTCTGAATCATCCCAAGTCCCAAATTGACAGCAGATTATGTAAGGACCATGCTTCATATGCATGTGCAAGTTGGATATCAAATAACTAAGGTCAAAGGAGAATCGACGGGTTTGCACGGTGGTGCTGGAGAAGATTACAAGGAGCCCCGTGGACTTCCAGTAGAACAGGCAACTCTGTGCTGGAAGACGAATAGCCAGAATCCTCCTCAGAGGCGACCATCGGTGGCCGTCTTCATCTACATACCCTGGAGGGAGCAGTCCTTAGAGACAGACGTTGTACTTGGTCCATGTGTCAGTCTGGGTAGACTAGAGAAGCAAATTCATAAACATGCATGTGTGTATAAGGGAGAGGTTTCTATACAAGAGCAACTGTACATTGAGAAAACATCCCAGCCCAGTCCAGACCAAGTTCTTAAGTCCAATATTAGCCTCTATGTCTGATACCAATCTATAAGTCCTCTTCAGGCTCACGAAGCGTGTGCAATGACACCAGGACAATCACAGGCCAGTGGGTGCAGAGTCTTGTGTATCCAGTGGGAGTAGAAGCCTCTCAGCGCTGGCAGGGGTCTCCCCGCGGCTCCTCCAGATTCCAGGGGTCGGGGTCTACCAGCAGGCTGCCATGTGTCTCGTCACCTCTGCTGTCTCCCAGGGAGTCAGCCTTGAATCTTGTCAGTCTCCCAGGGACTGAGTCATGAGTCTCTCACCTTCCAGGGGGAAATACGGCCAGATTTCCCAGAATTCTTAGGAGAAGCCTATGGCCACACAGAGGTCTGATTGGCTGTCTCCAGACAGACAGGCTAGACTCCACTCCCACACACTCTTCATCCTCCAGTCGCCACCAGATACGGGACTGCCCAGTCAAGTAGAGGGTTGGTGAGAAAGAGGAAGGCCTTCCCACAAGACGGACTGACTGGGGCGGCCACACCGGGCTCACACAGAGGAAGGGGGTGTGGATGGCACGGGGACAGGTGGTGTCCTGTTGCCCATCAGGTCGTAGCAAGAAGGGACTGACTTAGCAACCTTCAAGGACAAGAGCAGGGATACCCCGCCAACAGTCCAAGTGACTTGAGGTGCTCGGAGGTGAGAGGCACAGACAGGACATAGAGGAGACAGGAAGAGTCTCACTCCCAGGGCCTCCCCCTTGCAGTCGCATCTGACAACTGCAAAGCTGCCTCTCAACCATAAACCCACGCGGACCCTTCTCCTTGGATCCATGTGTGCGTCCGGGTTGACTAGAGAAACAAGTTCATAGACACTCCGTCCCATGTGTATAAGAAAGAACTTTATATTAAAGAGTCATTGTATTGTAAGAAAACATCCCAGCCAAGTCCAGATCGAGTCCCTAAATCCGATATTAGCCCATAAGTCTGATCCCAATCGATAATTTCCTCTTCAGACTCACACAGCACATGCAATGAGATCTTCCGAGTGCAGGAAGATCACAGGCCAGGGGGTGCAAAGTCTTGTGGATCCGGTGGCGGTGGAAGCATCTCAGCGCTGGCGTGGGTCTCCCCGGGGCTCCTCCAGCCCCAGGGCTCTGGCTACCA
The DNA here is from genome assembly GCA_004026705.1 of Nesogale talazaci. Taxonomy (NCBI): domain Eukaryota; kingdom Metazoa; phylum Chordata; class Mammalia; order Afrosoricida; family Tenrecidae; genus Nesogale; species Nesogale talazaci. The sequence goes on from PVJH01035761.1 coordinate 9,388, forward strand.
TCAGCGAAGCTTCAGGTGTCTTGTCCACAGGAAGATGATGAAGAGAGAGAGAGTGTGTGTCTGGCCTCCAGTGAGCTATTTATCTCTGTCGCACCTCCAAATGAGGTCGTCAAGCTGCGACGTGATTGACAGGATAGACTCCACCCCTTCCCTCTCAGCAGTCTCAAGTTGACAGCCGATTATACAGTGACCCCCGCTGGAGAACATGGTGGCCGCTGTGCTCGCTGACCCAGCACTGATGGGCTGACGGCGACCCCCCCATGTCACAGCGCAGCGCTCAGCCCCACGGTCTTTTCTCGACTGTTATCTTTACAGATCACCAGGCCTTTCTTCCAAGGACCGCTGCAGGGGTTCGAACCACCCACCCTGGGATTGGCAGCTGAGCGCAGACTCTTTGCACCATCCAAGAACCTCTTCCAGATTCTGGACACTTATTTGGGTGGTTCTTCAGGATGTACCTCAGAAGAAAGGCCTGGCGATCAAAAACTCAGTGCCATCAAGTTGATTTTGACTCACCGTAGAGCCGACCCTGTGCATTTGAAGAAGGCAAACAGTTCATTACAGGATCAGAGAGCTCTGTTTCGGTCACAAGGCGTTGTCGTGAGTCGCACGGGCAAGGATTAGAAAATGCTCAGTGACATTTTTGAATGCTTGGTTTGTTCTCTGAGAACATTCATTGAAAACATCATACATCAAACAATTTGAAGTCATAGGGGTGAAGCAGAAGTCAAGTATAATGCAGCAAACAAGTATAAAGGTATATAATCATAAAGGTTAATTCAGAAAGCATTTTGTGTTAGTCCTGGTAAACTAGAGAAACAAATTCATAGACACGCATATGGATAGAATGGCAAGGTTTATATAAAAGAGGAATGGAACACTGAGAAAGCATCCCAGCCCAGTCTAGTTCAAAATCCTAAGTCCGATATTAGCCCATGTGCCCGATACCAGTCTATAACATCTCCTTCCAACTCACGAAGTCACAGGCCAGTGGGTGCAGAGTTCCGGTGCTGGCGGGGGTCTCCCCATGGCTCCTCGCTTCCAGGGCTCAGGGTCCATCAACAGCATCCAGTGGTGGTAGAAGCAACTCAGCACTGGCAGGGGTCTCCACATGGCTTCTCCAGCTTCAGAGGTCTGGTTCCATCAGGGTAAGGCCTATGGCTTCTCCTCTGACTCGTTCAGTTCCTCAGATGCTGCCATCTTGTCTTGTTGGTAATTCGTCGTCTCTGATACTAACTCCCAACAATTGGGAGGTAGCTTCTCATCTCCAGGAGGGAAATATCGTGAGATTTCCCAGACATCTCAGGAGAAAGCCATGCCCACACGGAGGCCTCACTGGCTATCTCCAGATGAACAGGCTAGACTCCACCCCCACATCTCCATCATGAAGTTAACATCAGCACATGACTGCCACACATTTTTAAAGTTAAAAGTTCCAGTCCATTATGGCCAGTTCCTTCATCAGTGTACCCCCCCTGGGAACCAGGTGGAGAGAGTAGAGGTTGTTATCTCCTGGATCCTCGCTCTCTAACTTGACCAACTCCGGGGTCCAGGCTTTATACCCCGTGGTGAGCAAAGTTTGGAAATTCCCATGACATCCAGTTGCCTTGGTTACTTCTCATCAGGCTGATCTATGTGGTGGTCCTGTGCTGAGTGTCCTTTTGGCAGGAACGTGTAGTCTCTTGTAGCAGGTGGGTGTTGCATTGAGGGAAGGTTGTGTGTGTACATCTGATGATCAGTGGGAGCATAATCTCCTGACTTGTGCGGGGAGGTTGTTGATGTACCTTTGATGGTCATACGTTGAGTCATCTTCTCATGAGACGGCGTCGTCTCTCGCAGGAGAAGGTCAGCGTCTTGCGAGGCAGTTTTCACAAACTGGAGTTTCTCATCCTCTCATCAGGAGCGGTTAGTGGTTTTGAACAGCTGACCTGACGGTGAAGCGCCCAACGAGTCATCACTATGCCACCAGGACTCGAACACCCTCCGGGTACCGTTCTCCTCTGACCTATGCAGAGTTGCCGTGAGCAAGGAGACTCCCTGGCACAGGGATGGAGATGGTCACAGTTCTGTGGGCCTGCGAACCGGACGTGCCAGCGCTAACGCAGCAGCAGGAGGCATGGGAGCTGTGGGTGCAGGCTGCTGAGAAAGGGGGTCCTCTGAAGAATAGGAGAAACTTGTAGAGGTGTCATGTTGTGGGGAGCTCCCTGGCTAATCAACAGAACGATCACCAGCTTTGGGTGGAGAACCTACAGGTGCTGGGGTTATAAAAGGCATAGAACCAATGATTTGATTTAAGTGGTGTGTCCGTCTGGGTAGACAGGAGAACCAAATTCATGGACACGCATTGTGGCAGTCGTCTAATCTTGTGTCAATCTGAGGATGAAGAGCGTAGGGATGGAGTCTAGCCTATCCGTCTGGAGATAGCCAATGAGAACTCTGGGTGGGCATATTTCTTCCTTGGAGGGGAGAGACTCACTCCTCAGTCCCTTGAAGATGCTCTACTGACAAGACACAAGGCTGACTCCCTGGGAGACATCCTGGAGGGAAGCCACACGGGCTTACCCTGATGGAACCAGAGCTCTGAAGCCGGAAAACCCAAGTAGAGACTCCTGCCAGCACTGGGATGCTTGAGAAGCCACTGAAAGCCCCCTGCCAGCGCTGAGATGCTTCTATAACTGCTGGATCCACAAGACTCTGCACCCACTGGCCTATGAATGTCCTGATGTCATTGCATGTGCCTCATGACTCTGAAGAAGATTCAGTGTCCTTGTAAACATCTCAACACTGGGAGGGTCTCCACGTGGCCGTTCCAACTTAGGGCACCAACGTGTCTTATCAGGGAGGAAATAGAGGAGTGCCCAGAATTCTCAGGGGAGGGCCATGCTCACTGCTATGATCCGATTGACAGACTAGACTTGACCCCTTCACTCTTAATCCTCTCAAGTTCCAAATTGACATCAGATGTCTATGATAGATAGATAGATAGATAGATAATTATATAAGCTCTTAGTTGTCATAGCTCTGTTGAGGGAGCTGGAAGAGAGTGAGGCTGTTGAGGAAACTCACCTCTGCCTCTTCCCTCTCTCCCTCCCTCTTTGTTTCTCCACCACCCTTTGGTGTTCTCCCTCCCTAGCACCCAGGCGCAGGTCCACCCACTGAGGACTCCTGGTGACCTCTTGTGTCCCAGAGTGGAACTGTCCCGCCTAGGGTTTCCGTGGCTGTTGTGTGGATGGAACCAGTGTGGTTTGGGGGAGGGGGGTGGCGGGTGAGTCAGTTTCGGCTCATCGTGAGTTGATGTACAAGGGAAGGAAGCACGGCCGGGTGGGGCCCTGTCCTCATCATTGCAGCAGCCATGTCTGGCCATCTGGTTGGTGTGTGTGTCTTTCTCTCTTTTCACTACCCCTCTACTTGGCCCAGCATGATGTCCTCCTCCAGGCTCGGACAACACGTCCAAAGTCCGAGAGATGAAGTCTCACCAGCCTTGCTTCTAAGGAGCATTATGAGTGGCCTCAAACGTCTAGCTTTAGGGTGTTTTGTTTTGTTTTGTTTTGGGGGTGGCATCACTGCCCTCTGGTGGTCGTGGGAGTAGCTTTAGGTTTATTTAAAAAAAAAAAAATCTCACTATGCCTGGTCAGGTCTCCCTCAGAGAGGCTGGTGGCTTTGAACTGTGAGCCTCATGAATAGCCAGGATACCACCAGGACTCCTCTGCACCACTCAATGGCCTGGCAACCCCGGAACCAGGGTCTGGCCCTGTCTCTTGTGTTAAAAATCATGACTTTCTTGATCACTGACAACAAATGTGTGCATAAGCAAATGTGAAGAAAGCTGATGGCGCCCTGCTATCAAAAGATGTAGCGTCTGGAGTCTTAAAGGCTTGAGTAAACAAGTGGCCATCTAGCTCAGAAGCAACAAAGCCCACATGAAGGAAGCACACCAGCCTGTGTGACCACAAGGTGTCCAACGGATCCGTTGTCAGGCAACAAAGAACTAAAAGTTATATCATTATAAATGAGGGGGAGGACAGATTGGGGACCTAAAACCCATCAATAGGTGAAGCGACAGCCTCTTACAGAGGGGTTATAGGGAGGAGATGAGCCAGTTAAGTTACACGTAGTGACAATGAAATATGCAACTTTCCTCCAGTTCTCAAATGCCTCCTCCCACCCACTCTCATGATCCCAATTCTACCAAACAAAGCCAACTAGACCAGGGGATGTACACTGGAGTCAGAAACATGAGGAATTTAGGGTAGATGGTCTCTCGGGACGAGTGGTGGGAGCGGTGATACTGGGAGGGTGGAGGGAGGGTGGAATAGAAAGGGGGAACCCATTTCAGGGATCTACATATAACCTCCTCTCTGGGACACGGACAACAGGGAAGTGAGTGAAAGGACACATTGGACAGTGTACGATATGAAAAAGTAATAATTTGTAAATTATTAAGGTTTCATTGGGGAGGGGAGAAAAGGGAAATATGGGGTGCTGGTACTGGGGGCCTAGGTAGAGGGAAGATCTTTTGAGAGTGTTGATGGAAACAAGTGTGCAAATGTGGTCTGCATACCATTGACCTATGTATTGATCGTGATGGGAGTTGTATGAGCCCCCAATAAAACAATTTATTTAAAAAAAAAGGAGGGGGGAAAAGGAGTTTATACCAAGGATTCAAGTAAAACATATTTGGAAATGAAGATGGCAACATGTGTACAAACATGCTTGATAGAATGATGTATATCGAATGTCCTAAGAGCTGTAAGAGCCCCCAGTAAAATCATTGGGGGAAAAGATCATGATGTTCTTGCTTCATGTAAGACAATCGTGTTACTGGTGTGCACCCTCGACCCAATTTCCACAGAAAGGGTGCTGTCAGCGCACGGCTGCCGCGCGGACAGCGGGCCCCGAGGAGGCGGCCAGAATCGCCCCTGTGCGTATCTGAGCCTCGGGGACAGAAGGCCTCCTCTTCCTGTCTGGGAGCGGCAGGTGACTTCAAGCTCCTGGCCTTGCCATCAGCAGCTGGACGCCTAGCCAGGTCACCACGGAGGCTCCCGTTGACCCACTCACAGAGGGGCTCCACTCTGAGAGAAACACGCACGCGGCCGCTTTTCAGGAGATGCAGAACCAAATGCAGGGGGTGGGGGCTCACCCTTTTTAATGGATGTGAACGCCGAAGCTCAAACGGGGCTCACCCAGACTCACGGGACCACAAAAGCCTCACTCACATTCACTGCCCTGAGTTCACTCCAACTCTCAGGGACCTCCCCCACCCCGCCCCCACCCCCCCGGGGATTTCCCGTGGAGGCTGTGACTGGTGAGGGGGACTACCTGGACCGCGTGTCTCCCCATTCTTCACCCCCACCACCCCTGCGTGTCTCCATGGTTGCTGACAGTTATTTGATTCCAGGGTGCGCTATGGGGTGGGGCTGCTCATGGCAAGTTCTGGGGTTCAAATCCAGCAGCTGCTCTGTCGAAGCATAAGGAGGCTCCTCTGCTTCCATAGACATGAAAGACTTCAGAGACCCAAGGTAGCTGCTCTCCCCTCTCCTACAGGGTCACTGGGAGGCAGGATCGACTGGACGACGGCAGAGGGCTTGATTTAGCAACTTTCCCAACAGGTGCACTTTCAACTGTCTGCCCACGGACACACAGGGCTTATCTGCCCCTCGTTGGTTCTACGGTCAACACTCATGGACGCAGCAGTCAAGAAATCAGCTGACCTACCGCAACATGCAAATCGACTGCAAAAAGTCTACTTTAAAGCGTCAATGAGCAAAGGTGTTCTTGGAGGGTCCAGGCGTGCGGGGTCGAAGCCACGGTCTCTCGTCCATCCCTCCTGGACGTCTGGAAGCTGGACATTAGATAAGGAAGGCCCAAGAAGGACTGATGCGTTTGGATTCTGGTGCTGGCAGCGGATATTGAAAACATTACAGGCCGCCGAAAGAAAAATCTGCTTGGGGGGGAAACACAGGCAGAGGGCGATGGCAAGATTCTGTCTCACGTGCTCGAACCGTCATGCGTGGTAAAGTGGAGGGCCGGTGAGGTATTGTATTTTTTTTTTTTTTTGGACCAAAAGGCGCGCCCAGCGTTTAGAGCAGGAAAACAAGAAAAAAATATTCTGAACCACAATAGTACCAGTATACTGAAATGTTTATTAGAACAAAGCAAAATGCAGTCATATTTAACAGTGTCAACAGTGGTGTTAAGAACCATTATCACGCTCAAGAACAAAGGAGGGAGGCGTGCACTGTGCCGATCATGTGACCTGACTGACATGGAGACTCCAGGAGGCAGGACTTCCCCCGAACACACAGACCACAGCCTGCAGACAGCAGTAGACAGCGGGTGCAGGGCATCATAAACATGTATTCTGGGGTACCACACCTGCAGACCCTAAGACACACCCTCACCACCACCACCACCCCACTTTTTGGGGAAAAGTGTGTCTTGTGGTCTGACACACATGGTAGATTTGGCCGACAGAAAGAAAGAAAAAAGGCAAAGGCATAAAACGGTTTCAAAGGTTTATTTCAGAACTCTCCTGCAAAGTTCCTGGGTCCCGAGTTGGGGGCCCTCAAAGTGCCCGAGAGTGAGGGGAATACAGAGAAAGGGAGGGGAGCATACTGAGCTCCCCTGAGGTACAGGGTCAGGGGTCCCCAGCCCGGTTCCCTGGAAGTGATCACCTGGGTGAGAGGAGGGGAGTTTTATAGCCCAGGTCTGGGGGAGGGAGTGACTGGGGAATTTTCCATTGCAAGTGGCTGCCTGCAGCCCAGGGTATCTTTTTATGGGGGGGGTGGGGGGTTATCCCAGGGTATCTTTCCACTCGCCTGCCCTGCCGCCTGCCACTTCTGCAGGACAGGACAGTTAAGGAGATGGGTGGACACAGCGACTGGACTGCAACAAGGGGTTCAAACATAAGAAAGTCCTGGTGATCCACTACCATACAGATTCCGGCTGAGAAAAACCCATGGAGAAACGGTTACTCTGTGAACCATGCTGGAATCCACTTTGTCTTTGATCTCCAGTTTCATCTGTGGGAAGGAGAGAGCCCAGCCCAATGGTTGCTTGCTCTTTGCTTTATTGTTTGTTTGTTTGTTTGTTTGTTTGTTTGTTTGTTTTTGAGGCATCACTGCTCTCCGGTGGTGGGAGTAGGAGGCCCAGCCCCACTGCTGGAATTGAACCTCTGTCCCAGTGGGCCACAGTCCTGCGCACAACCACTACGCCACCGGGCCTCAGCCCTTGCTCTTTGCTTTATAAAATGCATTTTAGTTCAAATGTTTTGTTTACAGAAAACACAGTGTTCTGTATAAGCTAAAATGGTCAGACGTCCCGCTTTTGGCAGCACAGTCCCGATTCTAAACAATTTTTCCCGTGTCCTGTGGTGTCTTTAAAAAGTCTCCAGTTTTGGAAAGAATGCCCGACAAGCTAGGAGGGAACGTGGAGAACAGGAAGGGAATATACGTCCTCTACCCCCAACCCCCTCACCCCTGGGTCAATGGTGTCCTGCTTTACCACTGTTAAACTCTGGTCACTTTAATAAAAGACCCTCTTGGCTTCTCCTTTCTCCAACTGCTAATATCTTGGCCGAGGTGATGCACTTGTTACAATGGAGGGATGTGGATACATTGTTTCCCCAGGGTGATGCACTTGTTATAATGGAGGACAGCAGGATGTGGATACATTGTTTCTGGCTTACACCTAGTCCTATGGGTTTGACAGATGCTTACTGTAGGTGATACATAGTTGCCCCATGCGAAACCAGCATGCAGAATTGTACTACACATGGGCCACCCCCAGTCTCACTGCCACCATGTCAAGTTCAACTCCAAGGAGCCCTCATGGTGTGAGGGGCTTCTATCAGCAAGGACTGCGGTTTGAATCCACCTGCTGCTCCTCAGAACAGAGGGGAGGCTCTAGGCTGTGGTCAAGACTGGTTGGTGTGATCACGAGGTGTCAACGGGATCAGGTATCAGGTATCAAAAGATCCAAGCAAACAACTATATCGATGAGAACATATGGGGGGGGGGTGTTGGAGTAGAGACCCGAAGCTCACCTGTAGACAATTGGGTATCCCCCACAGAAGGGTTACAAGGAAAGAAGGACTCAATCAAGGTGCAGCAGAGCACCGACGAATCAGACATCATCATCCAGGTGGTTCCTGAATGCTTCCTACCCGCCCTCCCGCCTCTCCACCACCACCACCATGGCCCAGTTCTTCCTTACAAACCTGGTTAGACCGGAGAACACACATGGGTACAGCTAAGAAGAGCTCTCGACACAGGGCATTCAGGACAGATAACCCCCTCAGGAACTGTGGGTAGTGGGAGCATAGATATCATGAGGAGAGGGGGATGGGGGGGCAAGGAAAGGAAGAGAAAGGGGGAACCCATCACAAGGTTGGATATATGCCCCTCCCAAGGGGGATGAATAACAGAAATGTGGGTGAAGGGAGACATGGGACAGTGTAAGATATGAAATAGCAATAACAATATATAATTGGTCAAGGAGGTCGTGGGGGTGGGGGGCGGGGGAAGAGCAGCTTAACCCTAGGGCTTCGGTAGAAAAGATTTGTTGGTGGACGCTGAGGTGCCATCAGTTGGTTCCCCTCCACTGGGACCCCGTGCCCAGATGGAGACACTGCCTGGCCCTGTGCTGGGCTCCCCCTTGTCCCTGAGCCAGAGGCCATGGCTGCAGCCACTGTACCCCAAATCTAAGGCCTTAGAAATACAGGGGTCCAGTTCTCCTCCATCTTACAGGGTCACGAAGAGAAGAGTGTCCCCTAAAACGGCTGCTGGCCCCCTCTTTCTCTCAGCCCTCCCCCTCGGCCCTGCTGCTTTCTCTCGTGTCTTACTGTGTCTGGGGGTGGGGATCACCCCACATCAACACCGCTGTCCCCGGCAGGCAGCCCTTCATAAACCACTTGAAGGAGAACAAGAGACTGGGGTGTGAATGCGGCAATTCTGTGGCGCCCCCCCCCCCCCCCGCACACTTATCTGTACCCCTGGTGGGGAAAACAATAACAATAATAAAAAAAAAAAAACCCTATGGCCATGGATTTGATTCCAGGGTAGAATGGCCCCTGTGGGTTTCCAAAACTGTACATCTTTATGGGAGTAGTTTCCAACCGCTGACCCTGTGGTTAGCCCCTGGCTTTCAGATTCTGATTGGGCTCTTCATTAGCCATGCGACTGTCCTGTGCCTCAGGCTCCCCCCCCTGGAAGAGAGGGAAGAAGTTCAGAGTATTAAGGGGATACTTAGGTGACCTCTCTCTCTGACCTCTCTCTAGAGAGCAGTGCCCTGGTGCCTACTGAATGTCACCATTCCAAGCAAGATCTCTGGGCCCGAAAGGGGGACTAGCATGTGGCAACCTTGTTTCCTGCACTGGAAACCAGGACCGTCCCTAGAAACTTTCCTTCTTTCTTCCTCTTCCTCTCTGGGACCCTGGCTGAAGGCTCCTGGCATGGCTGAAACCCCCACCCACTCCCAGCCCCCTGCACCTCCCCAGCTCTGAGGGTGCCCGTGGGAGGGTGGAGGCAGCTCTGAAAAGGCTGTGGTGCCAGGGGGAAGGTGATATCTGAATCCCAGCAAGGAGCTGCTGCTGCTGCTGGTGATGCCAGGCTGTGCTTCTGCTGACACCTCCTGGCTGCCTGGAATAATATCCTTTTGTGCCCAGGCCTGGGCTCAGGGAATGCCCAAAGAAAGAAACCACTTTTAAAGAAGAGGTCATGAGAAGCTTTGCATCCTGAACTGGATCCGTCCTGAGGAGAACTTCTCTAAGTTCTTCAAGACGGAGAACCTCTATCGATGCTGCGTGTGCCTCCTTCTCCCGCGAACAGCAGGCTGGGGGATTCCAACCAGCCACCTTGGGGTTCGTAGCCCGGCAACTTGATCCACTGTGCCACCGGCACCCCAGAGCTCACAAAACACCTCCCTCCTCTCTCCCCTCTCTCTCTTCCCTCCCTTCTCTCTCCTCTGGCCTTCTCCCTTCTCTGTCCCTTCTCTCTCTCTTATCTCT
>PVJH01035762.1:0-19392 GCA_004026705.1 Nesogale talazaci
TAAAAATAGGGCCAAAGCTATGTTACCATAAGACGTGTATCAATTTGTTTTGTGGTAGCAATTGTACAATACTGCTTTATGTGGTCGAATTATGAAACGATATATGAAAATTTTTTTAAGTGACCAAAATGGGGAGGATATATTGACAAACAGTAGCTTCACATTTGTAGCATTTTTATTTACCCTCACGTTCGCTGGTTGATGATTGGTAACCCAGAAGTGCTAATTGGTGACATTGGTTTGAATTTGTTTTGGCAGGAGAAGTAGTAGCCTTAAAGAAGGTGAGACTTGACAACGAGAAGGAGGGCTTCCCAATAACAGCCATCCGGGAAATCAAAATTCTTCGACAGTTGATCCATCGGAGTGTTGTTAACATGAAGGAAATTGTCACCGATAAACAGGATGCATTGGATTTCAAGAAGGACAAAGGTACTCACAGACAACTGCATGTGTAGGGTAGTTTGTTGCAATCTTTAGCTTTTTTGCTTCTTGGAATTCTTAAATAGGTATTGCAAAAGCAACACTTCTTTCTATAATCTTTACCAGAATTAAGATGTGTTAGAAATTTCTTGTGCTGAGCAGAGCTTGTTTTATTAAATAATTAAGTCTTTATCAGTGTACTCTTTATAATTTTTTTAAAAATTATTAATAGTTATTAAAATATGCATGTGGGAGGGTCTGCTGAACCCCTAATAAGACCAAATGAACACTCTAAGAAAATCCTTCCACTTTTCTAGGATATTTTGGGGGGCTCTTTTTGGGGGCGGGGCATCACTGCCTCTGCTGGTCGTGGGCACTACCCAGTGCCGCTCTTGAGAACCGCTGCTGTATTTGAACCGCCAAGCCTGCAGGCTGTAGTCCCACACTCAACCACTTACGCCACCGGGGCTCAGCCCATTTTCTAGGATTTTTAAGGTCTGTTGTTTTGATTTTAATTATGTTATAATGATAATAAAGGAAATTAAAATCTTTTGGAAGCATAAAATTTTTCATTGTTTCCATACTTAAGTTTAAGGTAGCACACAATATGCAATATGCCTTTTTGTGTGTGTGTGTGTGTGGGTATCACTGCCTCTGGTGGTCGTGGGCGCTATCCAGTGCTACTCCTGAGAGCCACAGCTGGATTTGAACCGCCAAGTCCGCGGACTGCAGTTCTGCACTCAACCATTTACGCTACCGCAATATAGCTTTTCTAATACAAATCTGAGTTAGGTTTAAAGATGAACAACTGAAGATAGATTCTTTAGGCCAAATAAAGTGATGCTATCTGTGAATAAATATATTTTGGACTCTTAAGAGAATATGATGGAAATAAAATTAAAGAGCGTAAAGAATAAAGCGAAGCCATATTCTCTTACAAAGTCTCGAGGATATTGGTACTCTGGGAGCCTTCTCCCTTGAATTTGAGAAGAGTGGTTGTAAAGCAAACAAAAAGAAATTGTAGCTGAGTCCCGGTGGTGTAGTGGCTGTGCTCAGGACTGCGGCCCTCTGGGATGGAGGTTCAATTCCCGCTCATAGGAGCAAAGACTGGGCCTCCTACTCCACCACCAGGGCAGTGATACCTGAAAAAAATTTTTTTTAAAAAAGAAAGAAATTGTACTTACACAACAGTGTGATGAGATGCCTTCAAAGGCTTTGTGGGAAATTGGAATTAGAAGAACGAAATTCTGTCACAAACTTCTTGAAATATTTTATTTAGGACAATTTTGAATAGACTTAATACTTGACTCTCTTTCTGGATGAGTTTCCATACTTTTTTATTTTTTTCGAATTATAAAAATAATATAATGTGTAGGCAGTGTCTGGAACGAGTCTCAAGAAATTGTTAATCAGTTGCTTCTAGAAGCAGCTTGCTTTTAATCTATGGCATTCTGTCCTATTTAAATTGTTTGTCCTGTACAGTAAGAAATAATCATTGACTGATTATGGTGCATTCTCATTGTAACATTGCAAAATGAACCCAGAATTACTTTACCACTCCCATGATAAATAACCAATTTCCAATTTTCGTTTAGCTTTATAACAACATTGCAGGAAGCATTTTGTGCATGAACTGTGACATTTTTTGTATGTGTGGCATCAAAACTGATTTTTTTTAGTATACCTCTATGAAATAGCTTCTTAGATGTATGATTTCATATTTAATATTAGATTGCTTTTAAGAAAACTTGTAACAATTTCTGCCCTACCAGTGAGTGCCTGACTAATTGTACCCTCCCCCACATTGAGGGGTTTTGTTTGTTTTTATGCCATCTTGGTAGGTGTCATAAGATGCCGTTAATTTAGATTACTTCTTTCATTACTACTTAGTTCTTCCCCCATATATTTATCAGTTTTATTTTCTTTCAGTTTGAGATCTTTTTTTTATACTTTGTCAATTTTTCTTTTCTAATCTTAACATTTTTCATATTTTGTTTGAGATCGATGTTGAGAAACAAAACCAGGACTCTTATGGTTTTGTGTGTGTGTGTGTGTGTGTGTGTACATACATACATACGTACATTTACATATATTTGGATAATACTATATGCAGTGCACAAAGAAATAAAAAGCTATTTAGTCCACAGACAGAGGGTTACTGGTGCAAGTCAAGGAAGCAGACAGTTGAGTCTTCTGTAGAGAATACAGGGAGTCCTGCCTACAGTCCACAAACAGCAAGGCAGGTCACCAACAGCTAGAAGGCAGGGTCTGACAGTCCCCAGCTCAAGTTCCCAGCAGCGTGGCCAAGCAGGTCTTGAAGTCCATGGGTTAGGTGTCCCACGGGTAGTGTAGCTGTCAAGGTGAGGCAGAGAACTAGCTAGTCCAGTCATCAGCGAGCAAGAGACAGAAAGGCAAAGCTCTCCAAGTGCTTTATCTCTCTGCCTTTCACTTAAACTGCAATCTTATTTATCCTGCATGTGTTTATTGGCCAGGTTGGCACAATAAACCTATCACAAGGTCTTAGGTAGTAATCCCTAAGAGACTATGTGTTTCTTTGAACATTTTGTACAAAAAAGCTATGAACCCACACTTTGGGAAAAAGTGTTTCTTTGTTTAAATGATTCATACTACTTCAGAAAGTTAGCAGGTTCTTTTTGCTTTTTTCCAAACCATTTATTTATTTTTAATCTCTTTTTTTACCGTTTATTTACAGACCTTTTGACACATATCCCCTATATGAATTAACTCCTGAGTTGCTATTATGAAGCAGAATTTTTAATTGCCTAACTGGATGGAGTATTATGTTATAAAAGTTGTCTCTGCATCCCCTGCGGGGAGGAGACGAGCCAGTCAGGGTGCAACATAGCAACGATGAAACATACAACTTTCCTCTAGTTCTTTTTTTTTCCTCCTTTAGTTCTTTAATGCTTCCTCTCCCCCATTATCATGATCCCAATTCTACCTGACAAATCCACCTAGACCAGAGGGTGTACACTGGTATAAATAGGAACTGGAAACACAGGGAATCCAGGGCAGATGAACCCCTCAGAATCAATAAATAATGAGAGTAGCGATACTGAGAGGGTAGGGGGAAGGTGGGGTAAAAAGGGGGAACCGATCACAAGGATTTATATATAACCCCCTCCCTGAGGGAAAGGACAACAGAAAAATGGTTGAAGGAAGTTATCAGACAGTGTAAGACATGACAGAATAATTTATAAATTATCAAGGGTTGGGGAGGGAGGGAAAAAGTGAGCTTGATTGCAGGGGCTCAAGTAGAAAGAAAATATTTTGAGAATAATGGCAACAAATGTACAAATGTGCTTGACACGATGGATGGATGAATTGTGGTAAAAGTTGTACGCGCCGCCCCCCCCCCCCCCCCCCCCCAATAAGATGGTTTATAAAAGAAAGAAAAAATTGTCCTGGTCATGTACTCTGCCAAAGAAAGATAATGTGAATTTCAAATATTTCACAATTATTCTCTTGTAGTACTTCATACTCCTTTTATTTACTTCTAATTTTAGGGATTAATTAGCTTACTCATCTTTTTCTCAGCTCTAAAATACTGTGCATTTCACTGATAACCTATACCATACTGCCTCCAGCATTTTATGTCATCTTAATTAATGAAAAGGCCTCAGAAGGTACTTAGAAACAATACATAGCAAATGAGCGTGGCTGTGATACAAATAAAATTTTATTATATATAAAATAGTAATGATAATAATTTATTGTATATATAACAATCACTAGTGGGCTGGATTTGCCTGTCCATAATTTACCAACTTTTTGTTTAAATGATAAAAGTCAATTTTATGTGAGCATGGCTGTTTCTTCCTCAAGATATTAGTCCAAAGTTACTAAACTAATAGAAGATTGCGTCGTAATATTTATTTACAGAAGGGGCAAAATACTGAGAATTTTAATTTTTTCATAAAAAGATTGCTCCAAAGAATCTTATGATGTTCTAATTCTAAAACTACATTAAAATTTGAGACATTGCCATTATACCAGCCTTACTACTTTGCTTCTTATTTTTGTTTTGTAGGGGCTTTTTACCTTGTATTTGAATATATGGACCATGACTTAATGGGACTGCTAGAATCTGGTTTGGTGCAGTTTTCTGAGGATCATATCAAGTCATTCATGAAACAGCTAATGGAAGGATTGGATTATTGTCACAAAAAGAATTTCCTGCATCGAGATATTAAGTGCTCTAACATTTTACTGAACAACAGGTAATAGTAACAGTAATCAAATGAGGCTAAGCACTTTTATTTATCTCTACTAACACCTTACGTTTCAATTAGTTAATTGGGGTTATAACTCCAAAAGTGCTTTTATTTATTTAATAAATACTTGATGTTTGCTGCTTATAATTGGAGTATTCTGATCAGTGGAGCTTGCAAGCTCAGTTTTGGTAAGGGAACAGAAGGGTTTATAGCGAGCTCTATAGGACAGAATGGCCCCCGAGGGTTTCCTAGGCTGTCAATCTTTACAGAGCAGGCTGCAGTGTCTTTTCCCCAGCTGATAGGTTGAAACCTCTGACCTTCTGGTTAGGCAAATGTTGAATAGCTGTGCCACCAGAGGTGTAAAGTTTTCTTAATAGCAAGCATTCTCGGGAATCAGTCACCCTGCAACCATGTTCAGAAAGCTTTTGCTTTGCTTAATCAAAAGTATTATTATGCCCCTTTGCAAAGTCAAGCACATTTAATCTTTAGTGATATTCCCTGTTTAAATGACATAAAAAGAGAATGTATGTCTGTTCATATAACTGCTCTTGGGCCTTTCTCACCAGTCTTCAGAGTAAGCACAAGTGTAGTTGGCAGTTGACCTTTCTGTCTAGCACTCACTCCTAGCTTTTACTGTTATACACAGGAATTTGGTGGTGAACAGGTGTGAATGTTTAGAAGTTTTTTGTTGTTGTTTGTGTGTGTGTGGCATCACTGTCCTGGTGGGGGTAGCAATAGAAGTTTTTGTTACTTGTTTTCTTTCTCTGAATATTTTGCTACACTGCATTGGTGATAGGCGAAGGAATTTGTAGTCTAATGTGTTTGTTAATAACCTTACCTATTAAGGAATAAAGAGCAGTCCAGTGTTTGGTTCTTCAGACAAATGGACTATTTGTATCCATTTTCTTTAAATAATTTTGTTCAATTTCATTAAAAATATTATCTATATAAAACTCAGTTCGTTGCTACCAAGTCAATTCCTACTCAGCGATCCCCTAGGACAGGGTGCAACTGCCCTGTGGGTTTCTGAGACTACCTCTACAAGTGTAGGCACTTTCTTCTGCAGAACAGCTGATGATTTCAAACTATTAACCGATGGTTTGCAGCCAGATGTATAACCACTATACCACCAGGTCTCCTTAACCCATGGTAGATAGCATCAGTCAAAAAAAATCTATTTTTTATCTTTTTAGAAATAAGAAATTACAACACATTTCATATCCCTAAAGCATGGAGTGATCAACTTTCCAGGGTTATCCTGGGTTTTGTACAGTAAGTCCCAGATGGGATGGTTGGTCACCCTATAGAGCTCAGATTTAGTGTGGGGTTAAATAAATTGCTCAATTCAATAAACATTCATTAAGACCATTTGTTTTTATTTATTAAGCAGGTCACTATTAGAGCAAGAAGGGTGATGTACACAATGGCATGAGATGAAGGTGAACAGTTGCAGAGAGCTATCTTATTGTTATTCACTCTGGAATTTGCTGCTTAATCCTATAGATGATAAAGAGCTACTGAAGAGTATTTATATAGATTTTTTTAATTGAATTTTATTATACAGGCTATGCATTATTTTAAATATACAAGTATTGCTCAAATAGAAATGAGACCAAATTTTTTGGATTTTGGAGAGAGTGTTCTCTCACTAAATGGTGGCTGGCCTGCAATCAGGAAAGAAAATAGAAACACATAAGTGAACTAACCAAGCCACTGCTAATATGGATGGACAGAATTAATTAAGTAGACCAGTGGGCGTTGGTGTGAGTGTGGAATGAAAGTACTCTTAGATAGCACACTTGTTTCTGACTTGAGATTAGCTCAGTGGTTGGTTGGCACTGTCAGTCAATACAGGGAATAAATGCAACAGGAAAAGTACCTTGACTGAGGTGAAAAATTAGTCTCTCTTTGAAGTCTCTTATCTATCTAGAATAGTGGTATCTGATAGACCTATAGCAGATCCAAACAGCCATTTAGTTTTGGAGTAAACAGTTAGTGAAAAGATATCAAATGGGACTGAGCCCCGGTGGCGTAGTGGTTGTGTGTGGGACTACGGCCCGCTGGGTTGGTAGTTCAAATCCAGCAGCAGCTGTCCGGGAGCAAGGTTGGGCCTCCTATTCCTACCAGAGGGCAGTGATGCCTCCCCCCCCCCAAAAAAAAAAAAAAGAAAGAAAAGATATCAAAAGGTAGAACTCAACCAGATGCTTTTAGGAAGACTATCATGAATGCAGGAACGGAATGGTCCTAAGTAATAGATGTTGCAGGTAGATGGTAATATCTAAGAAGAGAATCTCAAAATTAAAGGGTGATTGATCACATTATTATGAGATAAGTGTATGGGTAGTACAATAACAAGAGGGTGGGCTGAGCCCCCGTGGCGTAGTGGTTGTGCGCAGGACTGCGGCCCACTGGGATGGAGGTTCAATTTCAGCTCACAGGAGCAAAGGCCTCCTACTCCCACCACCAGAGGGCAGTGATGCCTATAAAAAAAAATAAAATAACAAGAGGGAAAAGTAAATAAACTTTTATTTTTAAGTGTAGTAGATACTTAGGCATATTTAAATGCTAAAGAGAAAGAGAGGGAGAAGATGAAGACTAAAAAGGAATTCCTGGTAACTTCAAGGAATAAAGTTCTGAGTTGGGGGGCCTGAGCCCCAGTGGCGTAAGTGGTTGAGTGCAGAACTGCAGCCCGCAGGCTTGGTGGTTCAAATCCAGCCGCGGGTCTCAGGAGCGGCACTGGGTAGTACCCACGACCACCAGAGGCAGTGATGCCCACAAAAAAAAAAAAAAAGGTTCTGAGTTGGGGTCAAGTCTACAGTGGGTAGAGGGAATAAGAAAAAGGATTGATGGTTTCTTTAATTAAAGAAAAGAGAATGGAACAATTAGAGATTCAAGCAAATAAGTTTTATGGATATAAGTTTATAAGGTTAAGGAACTTCCTTCTTAATGATTTTTGCAGTGGAAATAAAAATAAGACAGACTCTTAACTGAGAGGGTAGGAAGTGGAGTAGCTCATTGAGAAGAATGCCAAAAATTTGTAATGATGAAAGATAGCTTAAAGACACGGGAATCCTACTCACAGGGACTCTGTCTACAGCACAGATTGTAAATCTTCTCTGGAGCAAGCAGCCTCATCCTCCGTGAAGTGGCTGGTGGTTTTAAGCTGTCAACCTTGCCTCGAGTAGTCCCATTGTACTGGGTCTCCTAAGATACTAAACATCATTTGGATCCTAGGAGACCACAGATTTTGTTGTGACATCAATCGTATAACCTATATGATTTTTTCCCCTTTTAGTTTGTGTTCAGCTCCATTGAGAAGCAGGAATGGTAAATTGTACTGATTCAGATTGGAGACTCTGGAATGAGAAATATAAGATAAGTGAGGACCCATCAGGCGAGGTTCATTGGTGAAGAAAGGAAATCCAATGTGAGGGAGAGCTAATAAATTAGGAGAAGTTGGGAGAATCTAGTAACTTGAAGATCTGTGGTCAAGCCATAAATCAAAGGAATTCCTGTAAATCTCTTATATTTACCTTTTTTTGATGTTTTACCCTAACAGCCAGTATAATTTCTGTTTTATAGTGTCAAATGTTTACCAGTACTTGCACACTTCATACTTTATTACAATAATGACTCATTTGGAAAGGAAAAGCAATACTTAGTAAAAGAGTTATCGGATGTTTTATCATATACTCATATTCAGCATGCATTTATTTAGTACTCTGGGTTGTACAGTAATTAATTATGTTAGAGTATTTAGGATCAAATGCCATTATGTGTATAATATAAAGTACTCCAAAAGAATAAAATGAAGCCACATATAGTAAGTACTTAATTACTAACAAAAAGGTTGTCTAATCAAACCAATTTAAAAGCCCCTTGGGAGAAAGGCTTCAGAAAGTCAGGTGAACCAGCCAGTTTTGTTTTGCAGCACATTGGGTCACCAGGAGTCAGAATCAGCTGGAGGTCTAACTGGCTGGCTTTTTATTTTTTAGTTTATGTACCATTTAATGCCCAGTGATGGTTCTAGTGATCAAATTCTCACCTTCCGTCCAGATACATGGGTTTGATTTCCAGTTGGTGTACGTCATGCATAGCTACCACCCATCTTTCAATGAGATTTGTGTTGCTGTGATGCTCAATTGGTTTCATTGGCATTTCCAGACTAAGCCAGAATAGGAAAATGGGGGAACTGTATCACAGTGATTTGTTCCCCATTTTGATTGGGGTTGCTTGCAGTAGAGGGCTGACTCCATAGCAGCTAGCATGTGCCAGACAGGAAATGTGATAAATTCTGGTAATAGTTAGGTCTAGCACCTTTTTCATAACTGTCTGGTGTCATTTTAACTTTCATTCCTGCTTGTGCCTTGTGTCTAGGATCATCTCAAGCTGTCAGTAAGGATACAAAGAGAGAAGGACCTACTTTGCCCCCAATATGGCCCAAAGAAAAAAATCCACTACCATCAAGTTAATTTCAACTCCTAGCCATATGTTGGGTTTCTGTGACTGAATCTTTTTTTGTTGTTTTGTTTTGTTTTTTGTTTTGTGGGCATCACTGCTCTCCTGTGGTAGGAGTAGGAGGCCCAGCCCCACTGCTGGAACTGAACCTCCGTCCCAGTGGGCCGCAGTCCCGTGCACAACCACTATGCCACTGGGGCTCAGCCCTAGCCTCATCTTTCTAAATACTGTGACCAAGTAAATTTTTCTGTAATATTTTCTAATCTTCAAGCTATATTTTATATCTTACCAGTTATTTCAAAAATGTCAATAATAGTTAACTTGTTTAAATTAGAATCACTCAAGGATTATAAGATAGGTATGGTTTGTTAGGTCTTTTAAATCTCTCTTTATCTAGAATATAGGATAGTACATCTCTTCTCCCTGCACACGGCCCACTGCCGCACCCCCACCACCCTTATGTTTTGAACGTTTATGTTACTTTGGAACTATTATTAATTTCCCATATTCTAGCAGGTTCTTAGGCACTGTTGCTAGTCAAGAAATCAAGAGCCAAATCCAAATCTGCATTGGCAGTCAAGCAAAAGCATGAGACATTATAGACAGAAGTACATAGTCAAAAGAGACCTAATCTGAAAGAGTGACTATCAAGAGTTAGACATAAGAGCAGAGGTTAAAATTCATTCTTGTAATTACTTTAACTCCTGGTTTAACACGATACTTTTCAGATGTGGTTTGGAGGCTGCCGATGTCACTCATGAAAATAATTATCTTTTGTTTTACAGTGGGCAAATCAAGCTAGCAGATTTTGGGCTTGCTCGACTCTATAACTCTGAAGAGAGGTAAGACATCAAAATTATATGTTGGAAAATAGAAAAGAATTATTCTTATTCTTGAATATTCTAGCAAGTTGCAGTACCTGTTAGAATTCCTTAAAGGTGGCTGAGCCCCGGTGGCGTAGTGGTTGTGCGCGGGACTGCGGCCCACTGGGATGGAGGTTCAATTCCGGTTCCCAGGAGCAAAGGCTGGGCCTCCTACTCCCACCACCTGAGGGCAGTGATGCCTTAATAAAAAAAAAATTAAAAAAAAAGAATTCCTTAAAGGTTACCACCAGTTTTTGCATGGTAAATTCTACTTAAATGATTGGATCAGGCCTTGTTTGATACAAGTCAACCCAAATTGAAGTAGAAACTCCTTCCTCTCACTATTGATGTTAATTTTGAACTTTTATGTTTCTTTGGAACTATTTTTAATTTCCCATATTTAGTGGCAACAGTTTTTATTTTTAGAAATCGAAATTGTAGTGTATATGATTTGTACAAGTCATTTTTTTTTTCAAAAGCCATTGTATATTTATGTCATGGTTGTTTTTACATTCCAGTCGTCCTTATACAAACAAAGTCATTACTCTGTGGTACCGGCCTCCAGAACTGCTGCTGGGAGAGGAGCGCTATACACCAGCCATAGATGTTTGGAGCTGTGGGTAAGGGTCACTTAGATGTTTCTCTTCTTTTGTCTGGAGCTCTCAAGTATTATTGACGTAAACCAAAACCAAACTCACTGCCGCCAATCCACTGCTGACTTGTAGTGACCCCCCATGGGTTCCTGAACTGTAGCTCTGTACCGTGGAAGAAAACTCAGTCTTTCTCCTGAGGAGCGGGTGCTGGTTTCGAACTGCCAGCTGTACAGATAGCAGCCCAAGCCATAGCCACTGTACCACCAGGGCTTTCTATATTCTGTTTTCTCTGCACACTAGATTTTCGCAGCTCTTTTTTAAATTCTAAAGTGGTAAACGTATGGGAAGACTATAAAGCAATCTGCTGACATGTTTTATTATTAGAGACAAACTTTTCCATAAAATTTTATTCCGGGGCTGAGCCCCGCTGGCATAAGTGGTTAAGTGCGGGACTGCGTGCTTGGCAGCTCAAATCCAACGGCGGCTCTCAGGAGCAGCATTGGGTATCACCCACGACCACCAGAGGGCAGTGATGTCAAAAAAAATTTTTATTCCATTGTTTGGGAGGAACTTTGTGTGAATTGATGTTCAAATAAGAAATTTTTAGGGCTGAGCCCCGGTGGCGTAGTGGTTGTGCACTGCGGGACTGCAGCCCACTGGGATGGAGGTTCAATTCCAGCTCCACGGAGCAAAGGCTGATCCTCCTACTCCCACCACCAGAGGGCAGTGATGCCCCCCCCCCAAAAAAAAAGAAGAATTTTTTAGAGTTAAGAGATTGTTGATGATAATGTCTCAAGTATTTCCATCTCTAGGCCCGTGCATCGCATTTTTCTTTTGCCTTACAGTTTTCACAGGTCATTTGTCCTGTAGTCCCACACAGTCTGGATGTTGCTGATGGCATCCTCGTTGTGTGTGTGTGGCCGGGTTGGTTGAGGTGGGTGGTGAAAGGTTGATGCTCTACTCCTTTGTATTTCTTCTGAATTGTAGGTGGGTTCCAGTTTGATTCCCAACACATCCCAAAGCTACAGGTGGTTTTGAGTACTTTTTTCTTTTTTTTTTTCGTTTTGAGTACTTTTAGCAGAAGTTTATAATAGGTTACATCAAGTTTGTGGGTAGAGGACAATGGGAACCTCTCCTCAGGCAGACATTAAATGAGCACACTGTAGAAATCTAAAAACAATAATGCAATCTACTGTAAACTAGTCTGCCTTATATTAACATGTGGATATAGTTCTAAATAATATCAGTGGTAAAACTTTCTGATATTTTCTTTTTTTTTTTTAATTTTTTTTTCTTTTTTTTTAAGGCATCACTGCCCTGGTGGTGGGAGTAGGAGGCCCACCCTTTGCTCCTGGGAGCGGGAATTGAACCTCCATCCCAGTGGGCCGCAGTCCCACACACAACCACTACGCCACCGGGGCTCAGCCCACTTTCTGATATTTTCATATAAACCTTAAACATCACTTTCTATAATTTCCCGTTGTGTTCATTCGATATATTATCAGCTATTTATGGTCACTGCCCCGATTAATTAATATGTTGTATTTATTTTGGAAAGGCTAAATTGTAATCACACCCTTCCTTTCTGGGTTAATTTTATAGTTTCTCATCTATGGTATTTGACACATCTTACATACAAATCACAATGACCTAATAGGACAGAGTTGAACTGCCACTTTGGGTTTCCAAACCTTTAAATCTTAGCAGGAGCACACAGCTTAATTTTCTTGCAGAACTGGTGGGTTTGAACTGTCTATATAAATCAGAATTTGCTTGATGGCAGTGAGGTTTGTGAGTTACATGCAAGTCATACAGTCAAAGGATAAAGATTTGAATGTTAGATTTTTATCTGGTTTTTAAAGTGAATGAAGTTTTTTAACATCTTCCAAAATAACTTGTAACAGGTTATTTTTTTGTTCAATATGAACTCAGATTTAACAGATTTGATACATTATAATGCATTTTGATGATTGATTATTCTTACTATAGCACAGTTTGTGTAATCTTTGACCAGTGAGAATTTATTTAAATAAAATTTTGATTCCTTTTGACATTACCATAGTAATTAGATGTCCTCTTTTGTTTGGTCATCTTAACCTGGACCTGAAATCAGCTCAAAAGGTCCTTAGTTCCTTTTAGTTAAAGGCTATAATTTGGATGTTAGGGCAAAACTGTTTTAAATAGAGTATACCTTTTTCGTAGTTGTGTGAGTTATATGTGTTCACTGTCTTTGACTCACATAATTTTTGACTCAGACATGGGTACTTCTCAGTGAACACCATCACTTTTCCCCACTACTTTTAACCTCAATTAATGTCAGCCTTTAAAGGAGCACTACAGGGGTTTTATTTCAGAATTCAAAAGGGTGAGGCGAGAAAGCATCATTTCTGTGGTAGCCTACCCAAATCAAACAAAGCTTTAGTTAAATTTTAGTGACTCAAGCTGAGTGTGTTTGTGTTCTGGACTATTTCCTTTTACAGGATTAGCATTTAAATTGTCACAATTACTCTAAAGGTAATGCCCCATTAAGATGCATGGGGAAAGTTCATAGCTCTGTTGGTATTATTATATTAGTTTCTATAACATACCACCTCAGTGCAGCCAGCAGCAAGTGTTGATTGCATAATAATGTTACCTTCCCCACAAAAGGACTGCAAACAGAAGTAAAAGAAAATGTATAGGGCTGAGCCCAGGTGGCGTAGTGGTTGTGCACGGGACTACGGCCCACTGGGATGGAGGTTCAATTCCAGCAGTGGGGCTGGGCCTCCTACTCCCACCACCGGAGAGCAGTGATGCCCCCCCCAAAAAAAAGAAAGAAAGAAAATGTATAACATGAGTGAAAATAAAGACTACACAAATCTCAGCTTTCTTTAAAGCCCATTGACTCACTGAATTGAGATTTTGCTTGACTTTTAATGTTGACCTACTTTTTTGATAATCTATGAAGATGCTTTTTTACAGAGATCTGTCAGAGCAGTTTAGTTTGTAAATCAAAGGGAGAAACAGGGAGACTAGTACAGCAAGTGGTATCTGGTATCTTGAAAATCCAGGGAACCCTGCTAGTAGAGTGGTTATATTTTGGCCTGCCAGATTCAGAAGGTCAACATCACCAGCCCCTCAGCAGGAGAGAGAAGAGGCTTTCTACCCTGGTGAAGAAGAATTAGAGTCTCAGAAACGCGCAGGGTTCACTATGAGTCAAATTATTTATTTATGCCATCTAAATTACTAGTGTGACTACTGTATTGTATTTGGGACTTGATCTGAAAGTTACCAGTAATATGGAAAATAAAACTAAATGTATTTTTTGTTTGTTTTGTTTTGGTTTTTTTGAGGGGCATCACTGCTCTCCGGTGGTGGGAGTAGGAGGCCCAGTCCCACTGCTGGAATTGAACCTCTGTCCCAGTGGGCCGCAGTCCCACGCACAACCACTGCGCCACGGGGGCTCAGCCCACTAAATGTATTTTTATATTTCTGGATAAGCTGAGAGAATTTTCACTGAAAGAATTTTGTTGTTTGATGCTAATGTAGTCAGCATATTAGAAAGGAACTAATTCCTTTAAAAACTAGATATTTTGTTATTATATAGAATTCAGTCGGGGCTGAGCCCCGGTGGCGTAGTGGTTGAGTGTGGGACTGCGGCCTGCGGGCTTGGCAGTTCAAATCCAGCAGCAGCTCTCAGGAGCAAGACTGGGTAGCTCCCACGACCACCAGAGGGCAGTGATGCCCCCCCCCCAAAAAAAAGGAATTCAGTCACCCTAAGTTATTTCAAAGTAAAACTCTATTTCATTTCAACACACAAGCCAAAGAGGATCTTTTGTCTTTTATATTTCTTTCCCACTTGTTAAAAAATTATTTCAGTCCGACAGAAAAAGATATAGTATCCGTGATTTTTTTTAACATATTTTGAAGTAATTTTCTTTTTTTCTTTTTTATAGGGGGGGGGTAATAACTTTTTTTTTTCTTTCTTTTTTCTTTTTTTAGGTGATGGGAGTAGGAGGCCGAGCCTTGGCTCCATGGAGCTGGAATCGAACCTCCATCCCAGTGGGCCGCAGTCCCGCGCACAACCACTATGCCACCGGGGCTCAGCCCGTAATTTTCCATTTTAAACCTTTTTGTTGCGATACACAGTTGACTGCATATTTTATTTTTCAGTTTTTTGGCATTTCTTCCATATGTACAATTTAAACATAAAATTAGATAATAAAATGCATATTTTTTTTTGTTTTTTTTTGGGGGGGGGTGCATCACTGCTCTCTGGTGGTGGGAGTAGGAGGCCCAGCCCCACTGCTGGAATTGAACCTCCGTCCCAGTGGGCCACAGTCCCGCGCACAACCACTACGCCACCAGGACTCAGCGCCATAAAATGCATATTTTAATAAGTACAATTTGATAATTAGTTTTGAGATATGTATGCTAGTACCCCTTTGTAGTCTCTCTCATCCGTGCTCCTCTTTTCACAGGCTTTCTGTTGCTATATGTTGCCTTTTTTTTTTTCTTTTTTTTAATTATATAGGACTGACCCCCTGTGGTGTAGTGGTTGTGCGCGGGACTACGGCCCACTGGGCCAAATCCAGCAGCACTCTCCAGGACCAAGGCTGGGCCTCTTACTCTCACCACCAGGGGACAGTGATGACCAAAAAACGAAACAAAGCAAAATCAAAAAAAATGGTTGTGTGTGGGACTGCAGCCCTCAGGGTTGACAGTTCAAATCCAATAGCAGCCTTCCAGGAAGAAGGCTGGGTTTCCTACTCCCATCAGGGCACTGATGCCACAAAAAAAACAACATAAACCAAAAAAAATTATATAAATAGAATTGTTGATGAGCAGTATCCTATCTCTGGCATCTTTCACTTAGCATAAGACATTTATCATACCATACTGTATGTGTGTGTATGTGTGCGCATGCACGCACTTGTACACTCATGGATAGTTGTAAAATATACATTAGATAATACACATACTTAGAATAAAATGTGTGTGCATACAAACACATCACATTTTTTTCCCACAACTCTGAGGGTAGTTGTATGTACCATGTCCTTTTTTACCATTTAATATTTAACATAAGGTATATTACAGAGAACAAAATAATCTCTTGCCTAAAATTTGTTTGTCATTTTCTGATCTTTTAAAATTTGGCACTCTTTCTCATCTTTACTTGGCTTTCAAAACATTTTGTGTGTGTGTGTGTGTGTGTGTGTGTGTGTGTGTGTGTGTGTCAGTGTCATCATTAATCTGGTGGGAGTAGGAAGCCCAGCCTTGCTCCTGGAGAGCCGCTGCTGGATTTGAACCATCAACTCTGTGGGTCACAGTCCCACACATAGCCACTGCTCCCCCAGGGCTCAGCCTCATGACTTTTTTAAGACTAGACCATTTACTATATAGACTAATACCCTGTTTGGGTTTATCTGATTATTTCCTCGTGAATAAATTTAAGTTAGGTGTTTTTGACTAGAATACTACCTAAGTGATGGTACATTTTTCTCATGGTATCACTCTGTACTTACGTGTGGTAAGTCTATTTGCCCTTTACTGATGGTGTTAAGTTTGTTCACTTTGTTAAGGGGTTGTCATAGTTTCTCCCACTGCAAAAATACTGGGTTATTTTGTAATAAGTTGTGAGGTGCTATTGTGAGACTGTTAAGTATATATGTGTAAGGTTTTTTGGTTTATTTTTTGCTGTTATGGTTCTTAAATTTTGTTTAGTTTGTTGTTAATATACACAGCAAAACATACCTGTTCAACACTTTTCTACATGTACAATTTGGTGACTGTTTACCTTAAGTTATGTAAGCATTCTCCACCTTTCCAGAGTGGTTTCTCCCATTAATGTAAGCTCACTGCAGCCTAAGATTCAGTCTATCTTGCGTTGCTATTGTCAACATAATTGGTTTTTCTTTTTTTCATAATTGGTTTTCAATGAACAAACTGCTCAAGACCCATATTTAGACCTGGCCCCTCATTTAATTAAACTGTTGTTTAGTTTAAATATGACTTAAGGGCTTATTTTTAGTTTAAAAACGATATCTGGGAAATTGCTTCAGGGGTTCATCTACCCTCCATGACACCAGAAAGTCTAGATTTAAAAGGATTTGGCAGTTCTGTCTCTATACCTCCAGAATTCTTTTTTAGAATCTTTGACCAAATTGTTCCGTAATGTTAGCTAGGAACTATCCATTCCTCTGGTCTCATGACCACAGGAGGCTCATTGTAGTTTAAAGACTTTTCAAGGGCTGAGCCCCTGGTGGCGTAGTGGTTGTGCGCGGGACTGCGGCCCACTGGGATGGAGGTTCAACTCCAGCAGTGGGGCTGGGCCTCCTACTACCACCACCGGAGAGCAGTGATGCCCAAATTAAAAAATTAAAAATAATAATAATAAAATAAAGACTTTTCAAATGAGAACTGTATGTAAGCATAATTTATTTGAAAGGTTTACTAAAACTGATTCTAGCTGCTTACAGTTAGCTTCTTTTTATAAATGTATTGTGTCTAATAATATAGAAAAGTATCTTCTGGCAAATTTTAACTTTTTATATTTTCACTGCAATATATAGTTTCTTTTCATTTACAAACTGTGTATTTGGACTATACACAGTATAATTTATCAAATGTACCCCAGTAGGCTATAAGAGTTTATGAAACATATTTTAAGTAGACTGTAGGGATTTCTCTCCTGACATCTCAGTTTTTTTCTTTCTAGGTGCATCCTTGGGGAATTGTTCACAAAGAAGCCAATTTTTCAAGCCAGTCTGGAGCTGTCTCAGCTAGATCTGATCAGGTACAACTATACTTGTGCTCTGGGCCCCCAGGGGTTTGTTACAGGTAATTTTTTCCTTTAATTTCTAGCACTTTTCAGATACTGTGTGTTCATGTAGAGAAACAAATTCATACACACACTTTGTTTATAAGGGAGAGTTTTATATACAAGAGTAATTGGATATGGAGAAAAACATCCCATCCCATTCCAGATAAGTCTATAAGTCCGAAATTAGCCCATATGTCCAACAGCAATCTATAAAAGTCATGTTCAGACTCATGAAACACATGCAGTGATGCTGAATTTATAAAGATTACAGGTCAGTGGGTGCAAAGTCGGTGGTGATAGATACAGCTCATTGCTGGCAGGTATATCTACGTGGCTTCTCTAGGTCCAGGTGTCTGGCCGCATCAGGGTAGCTCCATGTGGCTTCTCCTCAGGGATGTCTCACAGGCAGTCAGCCTTGTCCACAGGCTTCGAGGGAGTGTTGTCAGTAGAACGTCTCCAAGGAAGTGAACCAAGATAGTATCTCCCCCCTCTAAGAAGGAATGACCACATCTCCAGAATTCTCAGAGGAAAAGACCATGCCCACAGAAGTTTCATTGGTTATCTAAGGAGTGACAGGTTAGACTCCACACTTAATACACTCTTAATCCTCAAATTAACACCAGATTAGATGACTGCCATACTGTACTAAATTATTTTTATGCTCCTATGTCCAAAAGAGATTCTCTAGTTTTTAGGACTACTATATTTTTTCATGGAATATATATGAATTGTATACCATAAAAATTTTAGGTCTTGGGCTGAGCCCCGGTGGCGTAGTGGTTGTGTGCGGAACTGTGGCCCACTGGGATGGAGGTTCAATTCTCGCTCACAGGAACAAAGGCTGGGCCTCCTACTACCACCACCAGGGCAGTGATGCCTTAAAAAAAAAAAAAATTAGGTCTTGTCTTATATATATATATATATATATATATATTTGTGGGTATCACTGCCTCTGGTAGTCGTGGGCGCTACCCAGTGCTGCTCCTGAGAGCCGCCGCTGGATTTGAACCACCAAGCCCGCGGACCACAGTCTCGCACTCCACCACTTATACCATCGGGGCTGAGCCCATCTTGCATATTTTTTATATGAAAAAAATGCCAATTTAGGCTGATTGTTGCTTTTTTTTGTTTGTTTGTTTTTTTGTTTTTTTGGGGGGCATCACTGCTCTCTGGTGGTGGGAGTGATTGTTGCTTTTTACTTTGATTTCAGTCGACTCTGTGGTAGCCCTTGTCCAGCTGTGTGGCCTGATGTTATCAAACTGCCCTACTTCAACACCATGAAGCCAAAAAAGCAATATAGGCGGCGTCTGCGAGAAGAGTTTTCTTTGTAAGTTTTGCAAAAATACACATCTGTTTTCTATATCTAACTGGTGTTAAGACGTGCCTTTTTCCTGACTTAGGCATTTAGTGTCATCTTAGCTAACTATGGGAACACATTGTAGGGAAAAAAATTTTAAGTGATTTTCTTGAGTAAGAAATAGGTAGCTGATATCAGGCTCAAGTGGGAAAGTATGCTTTGAAAATAATGATGGCAGTATATGTGCTTGTCAGACTGGGTGAATGTGTGGATTGTGATGTAAGAGCAGCCAATAAAAGTATTTTGATTTTTTTTTTAAAGTAGGAGACTTTAGATAAAATATATCTCTTTATTTTGAACAGTATATAAATTTTCTCATAATTATTATTTGCTCAACCCAAGATAAGGAATTGGATAATTACTTTTTTTGTTGATTTGTCTTGTAGCATATCCTAAATCCTGTGTGGAAGCAAATATTGTTGCTTGCATTAACAAAATCTTAACTCCCTTTCCACAAACTTACCTAAATCTGGAATCCATAGCTCTTTTGATAGAAGGGTACAAGTTTGAGAAGTGTGGCGTTATTGTAAGCATATCCTTCTTTTTTCCACAGCATTCCGTCAGCAGCCCTTGATTTATTGGACCACATGCTGACATTAGATCCTAGCAAACGATGCACAGCTGAACAGACGCTACAAAGTGACTTTCTTAAAGATGTCGA
>PVJH01035763.1:0-19380 GCA_004026705.1 Nesogale talazaci
TATTTTCAAATGTAATCATTCTAATAAACAAACATCTGCCTTGTGAGATTGCTGACTGGGATTAAGACTGTAAGAGGAAGTTTACTGACTATAAATTTGCTCTTCCATAAAGAGATCACATCCGCACAATCTAAACGTATTAGAAATTGTTTAAGGCAAATGAACTAGTTGGTCAAGATGCATAGTTTTTATATTGAACATGCTTTTTTTTCCTTTTGTTATAAAGCAGATAAATAATTTAGACTGTTTATTAGGGCAGCAATGTTTATTTCTGATTTTGCCTGGCACTGGGTCTGCTAACTAAACTCCAAACTCCCTGCCCTCGCGCCCCGTCTGGGCTCCTGAGGCGGCAGTGTTTACAGGATCAGGACCCCAGGCTTGCTCCTTCAGAGTGGCTGGTGGCTTCCAGCTGCCAACCGTGGGGGCTGTCGGCCATCATGCACCCACTGACCACCAGGGTCCTACAGCTCTCCTAAGGAGCTAAGCAAAGCCAAGAAACCTGTTGGACTAAGGGAATCATGGAACAATAGGCTGCAGACAAAATAAGAAGTCTAGTCATATGCAATAGAAGGAAGAGATTTTTTAGGCCAAAATGGGTGGTTAGGAATTTGGCTAGTGGTATGCGGATAATAAGCACCATGCTGATAAAATGTATGAAAAACAGCTACTCGGTATTGGATAAAATTTAATTTATAAACAATTTCAAATTTTAAGAAAGATATTCAGAGCCAAGTCTAATATTTAATATCCTCTAAGGGTATAATCTACTCATTTTTAAGATTTTCTAACTTAGCAATACAATCTGTTAGCATTGACATCTAACAATTACTAAAATAAAGTTCTAACAGAGCAAAATGAAGTCTTCATGTATACATACATATGTGCACACATGTACACACACACAAATGTTTCAATTACATTGTCTATCTATGTATCAAGGGGTCCTGGTGGTGCAGGGGCTACCGATGTGGCTGCTATCCGGAAGGGAGGCAGCTTGACACCATAGTCCCCTGTGAGAAAGACTGGCAGTCTGACCTCAGCCTTGACCACACAATGGAGCAGCGGTCCTCTGTCCTCCAGCGTTGGCTCTGAGTTAGAACTGCCTCCCTAGCAATGAGTTTTTGTTTATGTATGTCATCATACAGGAATGACAAAATTATGACAAATTACATTGTAGTACATTTTATGTGCATAAAAAGAAACAATTTTGTAGCTACGTCTAGATTAAATAAAAAATAATTTGCAGGCTTATTACCTTTTTCTTTAGCATGAATGTCATCGCATATGTGCAGATCGAGATGAGAAATCACTAAATGATGAGAGGTTTCCTTAACATCAAAGTCATTGAATAGCTTCACAATTGCATCATTTAGATCGGGAGCAGTTGAGGTCTGTGGTGTTTTCACTTGCTGGGTCGATGGAGCTATCGTACAACTCTAAAAAATTAAAAACTGCCCATGACTGCCAGTTAAATATTTGACATTTCACATATAAAACCTAAATTTTTTTAAAGTAATGAAAATAAGAATGCATTATCTTTTGTATCAATAACCCGGTTCCCTTAAAATGGTTTCTTAATTAAATAAAAGTTAAAAATTTAGGAAACTACATAATTTTCATCTAAACCCAATGTTTCTGTAAATTTTCATGATGTTTTGTATTTTCACATTAACAGCCCTCCTTTAGAAAATATAATTAGAAAAGGCAGCTTATCTGAATGCTACGAGGTCTGAAATGTGCTCCCTATGTTTGTAAGCTCAAGAGAGCCTGTAGCGATAAAGCACTTCTTTGAGAGAGAAGCCCTATTCGATATTCTCGCCAGTGCTCTAAGTGCTCTGGTGGCTCTCTGAAGTGGTGTGAGTGTCCTGTGAACTCAGGTGTCTGAAGAAGGCAGAGCAGAGAAGGGATTTCTAATGGGTCTGATTTCACATTTATTTCTTCCGAATGAGAAAATGCATATACTGTAGAGGTATAAAGACATCTATGAACTTTTCATAGCCTAAGATGACTCTCACACCCTTTTTCCCAGCTGCTCTTCTGTCTTTCTGACACTCCTCCCCAAGACTCTCCTCCTCCCTCCCTCTCTCTCTCTTCCCTCAGGCCACCACATGCGGGCGTGCTGTTCCAATAGCGTACCTGTGTTCAGGTCACTGTAAAGTCTGACACTTCTTCTATCCTTTATAAAAAACTCACTTGGCTCACAAAAAATTAATATATAAAATGATTCTCAAAACACAAGAATATGGTGAGATGATCTGACATATGACCTAGATAATACATGAGATTGATAATAATTATCAAACTCAAGAGCAAATTTTTCCACTGAAAAAGCTAACCATTTTTAAAGTTTAGAACATAGGAATAAAAGTGGAGTTAGTTATTTACATAAATCCAAAATACACATATTTTGTACATATATGTATGGATACATATTACATCTCATGAACTATGATCCTTTTTATGATCAATTTGAAAGAATGCATAGTAAATATAATCTCTCAAAGGAATGTATTAACATGCAAAGTAATAAAAGAAAAGGAAAGATGGCATATAGCTGTAAAAATTGAAATTTAAGGAACTGGAGCAAGGCTTTTTTGGTTAATTAACTGTACAATAAACTCATTGCTAAAAGAAAGACCACCTTTCTCATGTGTTTCCCACCTTTAACAAACTAGTACTTAAGTTAATAGTAATATTTTAAAAGATACTTCCTGTATGTTTCTCTCTTTTTTAACAAGATACATATTGATACAACTGAAAGGGAAACAATCTCCCTACAAGCCTCTTCTTAACAATGGTAGTTTCAAGTTTTTGGATGCTGTTTCTGAAAAAAGAAAATGCCACGGTGAGCTTCTTTGCTTCCTGAACAATTTAACATATCTTAATTTTCAACTTAGCCTTCTTTTTCTATTTTCTATTCTAAAGGGAAAAAAAGAGGAATCCAAGAAAATATTTATGACGAAAATAGAGGGCAGTCAAAGGTATCTCAAAAATCAGGATGTGCTGTGTGAAACTAAAGTGACGTGGCAATAAGCCATTCAAGAAAGTCACTCAGGCATATAAGAACGGTTAACAAAATTCACTATGAAGTATTACAGAATGTCAAAAAGTAATAACTAAATAGACCAATAACATGGAAGGAAATGGGCAATCCTTCTTACTTCACCTCTAAAAAACGCAGATGTCCAGGCAAGACTTGTAAGGAAATCCAAATGAGAGCACTGGCTTTGCTGTGCTGATAGGATTATGGAAACTTGCCTGGGTTTAAGTTTTCTAATCTGTGTCTTATCTACATGCCACTTGATGTAAACATTAAGTAAGTTGCCATATCATCAGCCCTTTGTGGATTCCTCTTTAGTTTCAACTACCAACTCTTGTTAATAACATTGCAAGCTATATACATCTTTTAAGGAAAGCAAAACCCCAACTGCACTGCTACTGAGTCCACTCTAAATCACAGTGAGTGACTGCAAGTTTTGGAGGGTGAAAATCTTTCAGGAGCAGATGGCCTCCTCAACATTTTGCTGTGGTTTGAAGCACCAACTTCGTGGGTCAATCCAATGCTGGCCTGTGATTGCCACCAGAGTTCCTTGCCAGCCTTAACAGACTGGTTTCAATCCATTGCATTTATGATGGTAATACATACAAGAGTAAAGCATTTCTCTCAACTTTTCTAATAAAGATTTCATGATATTTCTTATAGAGATTTAAGGGGTTTTACATTATTCCTTAAAAAATGAATTTTAGATCAAAAACACTTTAAAATCATTACCTTTTTAAATAAAGTGAGATCAGAGACAACACCACTGGAATGCTCGTATAAAAAACTCCTTTTGGAGCGCAGCAGTTACAAAGACTAAAACACAACTTTTATCTGGAAACAACCTGACAATATGTCTCATTTTTAAGAACGTGAAACCTGTTCATGATGCTGTCCCATGTGTCAGACCATCACAAAACCCTAATAGTTTAGAGTTCAATTTCAGCACTTACTCTCATGCTTCCTTTTCTGTGCTGCGAATTCTCCCAGCAGGCTTACCTTGAATTACTCCCTTTTTCCTCCCTTCTACTATTTGGAGTTAGAATTCACTCAGAGCAGTGACAGAGACCCTTAATTTAGTAGTCTTAAAATTACAATCTTCTAAGTTACTATATAGGGGTTTTAAAATACAAAGCACTTTTGTGTCATCAAAAATTCCAGACTTAATAAAGAACCAAACAAAATCAGCACTGTACAGATATTAATATATTTATGTATTATAAAATTAGTATTGGCTGAGTCCTGGTGGCGTAGTGGTTGTGCGCGGGACTGCGGCCCACTGGGATGGAGGTTCAATTCCAGCAGCGGCTCCACAGGAGCAAACGCTGGGCCTCCTACTCGCACCACCAGAGGGCAGTGATGCACCCACAAAAAAATTAGTACTGATATTTTATGTAGATGCTACATATATATAAATCTTGTAGATACTACATCTATAAAATACTGCAAAAAGGCTACATATATTAAACATCTAGAAAAGATGCTTTGGATGCAAAGCCTTAGATCTATTTCAAACAGAGAAAATACCACCAGATAACCATTGTGCTTTGTAAACCAAAGGACACTTCCTTGTGAGCAATCCTGTAAATAGCATACCTGTGTAGCTTCAGGAGCCATACTCTTTCTTTGTTCTGTTGATTTTTCTATTGCTTCACTAAGAGACTTTGCATATTGTACCATTGCCTTCAACTGGGAATCCGTTAAAACCCATAATAAGTCATCCAAAATTAGAACCAGCTTTGTTGCTATTACATTGCAATCCTTTAACTGTCAGGAAAAAAAAATTTATAAAATTAAAACAAGAAAGAAAATTATTTTTTTTTACATTCATTTTATTAGAGCTCGTACAACACTTATCACAAGCCATACATGCATCCTTTGTGTCAAGCATATTTGTACACCTGTTGACATCATCATTCCCAAAGACATTTTCTTTCTACTTGAGCCCATGGTATCTGCTCCTCATTCTCCACACACCCCCACCTTCCCTCCCTCATGAACCCTTGATAATTTATAAATTATTATTATTTTGTCATGTCTTACACTGTCCAATGTCTCCCTTCACCCACTTTTCTATTGTCTGTTCCCCAGGGAGGGGAATTATATGTAGATCCTTGGTTCCATCTTCTTCCCCCACCTTCTCCTTAACCTCCTAGAGAAATAAAATTCTTTTTCTTTTGGGGGGGGGGGGGCATCACTGCCTCTGATGGTCATGGGCGCTACCCAGTGCTGCTCCTGAGAGCTGCCACTGGATTTGAACCGCCAAGCCCGCAACCGGCAGTCCTGTACTCAACCACTTACACCACTGGGGCTCAGCCCAGAAATAAAATTATTAATGTACTTGTATAACACTAAGTTTTAAAAATCCTCAATAGAACTAAATATGGATCCTCTATTCAACTCTTATTTAAATTTACCTCCCATGACCTGGCAAGAATAATTGATGGTACTGGATGTACAGCAGAGAAAGACAGATAAATTTCTACCAGCAAGGACTAGCAGCAAGCTATTTAGCACTTATTTATAAAGAGATTTCACATATCCTGCGTACATGTGATGATTTAATTTTTTATCAATAGCCAATAAACTGTATCATTTCGTATGCTCAAGTACTTCTAGCCAAAGAATGAGAATAAAGATTAATTATAAACTTTTCTATTACTTAACTACTTTACATTTAAGAATGTTTAGGTATAAAATTTTCTATCAATATAAGGTGTAAAAATACTTTTGAGACTTACAATTTGGTCACTTTAAAAAAAAATCATTTCCTCATTAGAAACAAACTTTATAATAAACTTCTACCAAACAAAATGATCATTTTATAACCAACAGTATAACAAAACTTTTAACAAACAGTATGACAAACCTTTCATAGAAAATTCTAAAATTCTTATGCAATGACTTCCCTATTTACTTAAATTACCAGTTGATCCTGATTACCAAGGAGAAATTAAACAGGGCAACAAAATAGAGGTAAGGAAGAATATGTCTGGAATCCAGGAGATCCAGTAGGCCTTCTCTTAGTATTACCATGCCCTGCTATTAAAGTAAATGGTAAATTACAGCAACCCAATCCTGACAGGACATCTGATGACCCAGATCCCTCAGGAATGAAAGTCTGGGTCACCTAACCAGGCAAAAAACCACAGCCAGCTGAGGTGCTTGCTGAGGACAAAGGTAATACAGAATAGGCAGTAGAAGAAGGTAGTTCTACATACCACTTACAACCACATGATCAATTGCAAAAGTGTGGTTTGTGACTATCAGTTTATTTTCATTATATGTGCTTACTGAATCTTTCCTTTGTTCATGTATGATGTATCAGATACAATTAGACTCAGTGAGTTTTCATTTATATGTATGATAAATGTGATGTTAAGTGTAAGTGTAAGCTCACTAATGTTTGGAAATTAAATTAGGCTAAAGAATAAGGCTAAAGGTAAAGGTGCCAATTTGGCAAGGGATGGATTGTGATAGGTAGGTTTTTAGTGCCAACCTGGCCAATAGAAACATATGGGTTTAATAAAGTCACAGTTTAATTTGAAGGGCAAAGAGATAAATGGCTTGGCGAACCTTACCTTTGTGTCTGTTGCTCTCTGATGATTGGCCTGGTGTGTGGCTGCCTTAGCTAGTTCGCTGTCTCAACTTGTGAGCTACACTATCTGTGGGACACCCAACCCGTGGACCAAGTCGTTGTAGTTTGACATTCCTTTGAGACCTACCTCACCACACTGATGTATACATCAGTTAAGCTAGGGACAGTCAGACTCTGTCATCTGGATCACTATTGGTGAGCTGCCCTGCTGCTTGCTGCCTGAGATTGGACTGCCTATATTGTGCCACAGAAGACTCAGCTGTCTGCTTCCTTGACTTGCACCCTACAGTTCTTGTGAGTTGAACTGAGCCATTTGTATTACTCTGTTCTGTCGACTAATTACTTGTTTATTTCTTTTCTTTTTTTGGGGGGGGGGGGGCATCACTGCTCTCGGTGGTGGGAGTAGGAGGCCCAGCCCCACTGCTGGAATTGAACCTCCGTCCCAGTGGGCCGCAGTCCCGCGCACAGTTGTTTATTTCTCGGTGTTGTACATCTATCTATATGTCTATCTATCTATCTATATAAAATCATAGGTATTCTGTCTGACAGACCAGTCACATTTTAATAGTCTCTTAAAACTAATGATTTTGGTACATGCTAATGAAGGTTTTACCATTTATCCAAGTAAGATTCAAGTAGAAAGATGAAAATGTAAGCTAATGTTTAATGAATACTCATGAATAGAGAAATATTCAAATGATCAAAAGAAAAATCTTTGAAAAAATTGGGCAATAAGCCTAGAATATTGGTTTTCTGCTTGGACATTTCCCTGATGTGCCGGTTTTAATAGGCCATTGTCCTGTGCTTCATCAAAGATCACGGAGATGACATAAACTGAGTAACGTTTCATTGTCTTCTCTCTCGGAGAAAGCTTCACAAAGTGAAAATGTGAAATCAAAATAAGGGGATTTTCCAATGAACTTTATGAAACTCTTCCATCCGGCTGACGTGAGTTAGAAATGACAAGATGGTAATTAACAACCAGCATCTCACCTAAGGATTTTTAAATTCCTTGTCAATTCCAATTTTGATTAACATGATAGAGAGATGCACAGATAAATAGATAAAGTGGCACCGACGACTTACTCTTCTTTTCAGGGTGACTCGGATTTTTGACTGATTGGTTATCAATCGAACAGGAGCACACATAATTTCATGATGTGAACTTTGGGTAGCATCTGCTTCAATCCGAATCATCTGCCAATTTATTTCTTTAAATGTCAAAACCTAAGGCACGCACAGAGAGAAGCTTCATTTAGTTAATTGAAGGCAAAAAATATGAGGAAAATGTGGATTTTTAAAAACAAAACAACAAGTAAAACAATAGGAATTAAATTACCTAAAAGATAATTTACAAGCTATCCTGGAGCTAGTCACTATGTTTTTATTTTTAATTATATATATAAATCAAGTTCTATACCACATTTTTGCAATTACACTTGTCACACAGAAAGTTGGCAGTATTTTAATTCTAATTAATCAAATTAATATAAAGTACAAGACGATTTAGAATGATATGACTAAGAATTTAAATAACATTCCAGTTTTTGAAATTTGAAATCTGATTTCGAATAGCTAAGAAGAAAAAAAGGGCTAATTAATTCTACAAATTGAGAGAAGTACTATAGTAAAGAACAGCTAAAATATGAACATTTCAAAATAAATGGTTGTGGGATGAGCCCCGGTAGCGTAGTGGTTGTGCGCGGGCGGGACTGCGGCCCACTGGGATGGAGGTTCAATTCCGGCTCCCAGGAACAAAGGCTGGGCCTCCTACTCCCACCACCTGAGGGCAGTGATCCCTAAAAAAAAAAAAAAAACTCCTCAAAATAAATGGTTGTAAGAACCAATACAGAGAAAGTAGTTGAGCAAGATTAATCTTGTACCATGTGAAAGAGGCACATTTAAGAAGTGATTATTTTAAATGTTATCAAATATCTTGATCATAAACAGAAATACTTTTAAAGGTGGAGAAAAAAAGAAAAATCTTTTTACCTCTCCTCTCTGTGGATCCTGAATACGAGTACATTTTAAATCTTGATGTTCCCAGTTAGCATTTACACTATATATCCGCAGCTGAGAAAGTTCAAAAGATGCATTAAAGGCTTTGGCTCCAATTCGGATAACAATGGAATTTACAGAAACAGTAATACCCTCGACTACTTTTTCAGCAAAACCATATTCACTGGAAAAACAAAGCAAAACAAAACAATGCATTAAAAATATTTTTAATCTTTAAAAGAAAAAGTGCTAATATTTTTAAGCAAATACACATATCATTTATCATATACTATGCATTTTTATTTAAAATAATATCATTGTATATAAGTAGTAAAAATGCTAATCTCAAAAAGATAAATGATTGCCACTAGAAATTCCTTGCTAAATTAGGTTATTAAAATCAGTATGTACAAATCTATTTTATAAAAGCATTAGTTGGCTGAGCCCTGGTGGTGTAGTGGTTGAGTGCGGGACTGCGGCCCACTGGCTTGGCAGTTCAAATCCAGCAGCGGTTCTCCAGGAGCA
Source organism: Nesogale talazaci (assembly GCA_004026705.1). Classification (NCBI taxonomy): domain Eukaryota; kingdom Metazoa; phylum Chordata; class Mammalia; order Afrosoricida; family Tenrecidae; genus Nesogale; species Nesogale talazaci. Next base: position 9,162 of record PVJH01035763.1, read on the forward strand.
AGGCTGGGCCTCCCACTCCCACCAGAGGGCAGTGATGAACCCCCCCCCCCCCACGCCACCAAAAAAAAAATAAAGCACTAGTCTAGACTACTGGCGTCTGTAACGTAACTAAGAGAGCTGAATTCTCAATATATAAAAAACTAGTTGGGGATGGGGGGAGGAAATGAGGAGCTGATACTAAGGGCTCAAGTAGAAAGCAAATATTTTGTGAATGATGATGGCAAAAAATGTACAAATGAGCTTGAAATGATTGGATGGATGGATGGATGCATTGTAATAGAGTTGAATAAACTCCCAACAAAATGATTTAAAAAACAAACAAGCTTGTGTTCCACTGGAATATAGCCAATAATTTAGGAATAGATAAGAAACATTTCACATTCTATAATTCAATTAAGATTAATCATTGTGTATCTACTATGGAATGATGCTGGGCCATCAAAGATATCAAAATTTAGATGTAGCATGAGAGGGCTCATAAGCTATTTAGGGAAAAGAGAATGTTAACAAAGAATCAGTGGGATAGTAAGTGGAGAGAGGAAGAAATTGCTTAGAACTATGGAGAACTGTACCTAGGAAAGAAGAATGAGATTTTTGTAGGGAGAAAGAAGAAAAGACAATCTTAGAGAAACATATAAGCGAAGACAAAGAGAAACAGGCAGCACAAGTCTTGCTGAGACAATGCCAAACAGTACAGGAAGATAAGAATACAGACTAATAATATGAGAGGGCTTCAAAGAGTTTGTGGAAAAATTCCACTACCTTTTCATTCAATTTTCCCATTAACCTTTGAAACCTATTCATAAATCTTGGCAGGATAGATGGAGAAAATTTTGCCAAATTGGGAGAGTACTTCCTATCAGCAATGTGCCCATTAATCCTAAATGATCATCTCTGGTCCAGATCACTCACTGACATTCAAGACAAAAAGTTTTGATAAGCAGGATAACTAATCCCAAGGAGAGGACAATATGGCTGGCAGTTGTAGGGGATGTGGTAGAAGACAAGGTGGGAGAAAGAGAGGGGGGAGCCAACAAACCTAGGGACAAGGGAACAATAAGAGATCTAAAATCAATGGCCAAGAAGGGCGTAGATTGCCTGATCAAGGGTTTGATCAAGCCTAATGTAGCCGAGAGAAAATAATGAGAGATCGCTGAAGTCATAATGGATGCATAAGTAAATGTGGTAGAAAAATCTGAGGGTGGCCGACTATTAGAAGATAGTGTCTGAGATATAAAAGGTGTGAAGTTAAAACCAGCAGCAGGAAAGCCCACATGGAAGAAGCACACCAGCCTTTGTGAACACAAAGTGTCCACAGGATCAGGATTCAGAAAGCCCAAAACAAATAACTCAATGCCAAAGATGAGAGTTGGAGTGGACACTCAAAGCCCATCTGCAGACAATTGGACATTCCTTCACAGAAGGGTCACAAGGAAGGAACAAGCCCAGCCAGTGTGAGGCATAGCACCAACAGAGCACACAAATTTCCTCTAGTTCTTTAATGCTTTCTCACTCCCGCTATCATGACTCCAGTTCTACTTTATAAATCCAGTAGGACCACAGCATGCACTCTGGTACAGATAAGAGTTCTCAACACACGAAATCCAAGAGATAAATCCCTCAGGAACAGTAATAGGAATCAAGATACATCCGTGTAGGAGAAAGGAGGGGGGCGGTTAAAGGGAGAGAAATAGGGAAGTGACTACAATGATCAACTAATGATTGACGCATAAAACACACACACACACACACACACACACACACACACACACACACACAGCCCCAGGGGGACGAACTAAAGAATCATGGGTGAAGTGAGACAGCAGATGGTGTAAGATATGAAAAGAGTAATAATTTATAATTTATCAAGAGTCCACGAGGATGGGGAGGTGGGGGTTGGGTAGGGAAAAATGAGGAGCTGATACCAAAGGCTCAAACAGTAAGAAAAAGTTTTGAAAAAATGATGCAATATATGTACAAATGTGTTTGAAAAAATTGATGTATAGATTGTTATAGGAACTACAACCTCCCCTAAAAATAATTGTAAAAAAAGATCAAACTGCCTCCCATATATTTCAAATTCAAAATGTCTAACAGGGAACCAGTCATCTTTATCCACTGACTTCCCTACACCCGCTACTGTGCATCTTAATAATTTACTATCTTAATGAATTGCATAAACTTTCTGTGGCTCAGATGACTCATCTTTTAAATCATGTAATACTTTTCAGTTCATACACACATTACAAGAAATAATGCAAGCAAATAGTACACAGCTTGACTTATATTTTATAAAATAAAAGTACAACTTGGTATATTAATAAGCCATTTAAAATCGCTAAGCCTCCGTCTCCTTGTTCATGAAATGGAACGAATACTTGCCTCAAAAAGTTGCCATGGTTTTAAGTGAAAGTGTATGTGTTCAGAGGACGGCCAACTACAGTCTATGGACCAGATTCACACACCTATCTGTTTCCATACACCAAGTTTTACTAGAAGACTGTCATGTTCACTTGTTCACTTAATATCTATACTGTTTAGCACTTCACCAGGACAGCTGAGTAACTGTGTCAGAGTCCCTTTGACTTACAAAGCCTAACACACTTGTTATGTGAACTGATACTGAAAGTTTGATGCCCCTGCCATGGAGACATAAGAAGGAAGGGTGGGGGCTGAGACCCGGTGGTATAGTGGTTGAGTGTGGGACTGAGGCCCACAGGCTTGGCAGTTCAAATCCAGCAGCAGCTCTCCAGGAGCAAGACTGGGCCTCCCACTCCCACAAGAGGGCAGTGATGCCCCCCCCCCAAAAAAAAAAAAGAAGGTAGGGTACAGTCTGTGTTGCACTGCTCATGTGAAAGAGGGCAGGACATGAAGAGTTGCCAGGAGTCGGATGTGAAGGGCCTCCTGGGCCAGCTACAGCCTCTACATAAGCAGAGGAAAGCTGGAGTGGGGAGAGACTGGAGGCTGCAAGGACAGCATGTTTCTCAGCTTTCCTTGAGTGAGGTCTAATAGTCTGATGTGCCCACTTGCAGGCCTGAACCACAAAAACCTGGGACAAGTCACCTTCTCTCTCTTTTTCCATTTGTTAGCTGGGGTCCAAGCCCAGTGCCTCAGGAGAGGGTCCATGTGGAAAGTAGAGAAGGTTTTAGCCTGGACTCTCAGCTAGATTGACTTCATGTGAGAAATGTTATATTTGCTATATGATATAAAACAAGGATAATTGTTTGATGAGAGAACTGACTGAAGAGAGGGGACTTTTAAGGTCAGGGGATTTTATTTTCTTTATGCAGTTATAAATGAAGGCAGCAGAGCTGACAGCAGAGAAGAATTTCCAGTCAGTCCTACAGATTAATGGGAATCGCTCACCTCTGTCCTGAAACAGTTGCAATCGGTGATGGACCATTAGGGGCTCGTGGCTCTTCACATGTACTCATTTCCATTATTACTTTATCTAGGGACTAATAAAAACATAAATTATTGATCAGATATTTTACTTTATGTATACTATGAAAGTATTACTTAGGACTATTTTCTATTTCATTTCTTTAGAAGCAGCATAACAATAAGTGAGTAGAGTCATTTGAAGTGTTTCTCTTTGAGACAAATGACAAACAGGAACATAAAGTGCTGTGTCCTTTCTCAATTCACTAAAATTATCTGGTGGGAAAGATGCATAAAACATGAATATGAAAGGGGGTCATATATATTGTAAATAGCCACATAATACTTTGGAATTACCAGATTTTAGGCAAACACAGTCTTTAATCTGAGAGCATACTGTATTATTAATTGATGTATTAGATTATGTGTTAATAAGAATGAAAGGTCCCTAAGAAGCTTATCCTAATCTAAGATCTGAGCTATCATTGAAAAAGAAACATAAAAGAAGCAGAAAAGGATGACAAAGTAAATAATCACACAATCAAATAAGCTCTTTCTTAGGGAAGCATTTTTTCCTGTCTCTTGCAGAAAGATCGAAAGTCCTTCGTTAATGCTATAAGATTCAACGGTGGCCCCCCCACCCTCCAAAACATGTTAGAACCCAAACCCCTATACTTATAGATCCTACTTGAAAATAGAAAATAGGGTTTTGTTAAATTAACTGGATCATACCCATGTAGAGTTGGCTACAAACCATTCTTTTATCAGTTATAAACAAGTAACACACACACACACGGGGTTGGGGGTGCCAGTGAAGATCACCAAGGCATCAAAGAACACCTGGGACGGTGGACAAAGAAGAAATCAACACAGCTAAGATCCTGAATTAGGCTTTTAGCTTCCAGAACCATGCTAAATTGTTGTTCTTTGAAACCACTAATCTGTGGTATTTGCTTAAGACAGCCTTGGGTAACTAAGATAGTAGTTATCCCTAGTACTATTCTGGTCATTCTTCATTCCTAATTTATTATCGTTTGTAACGATTCTGTTCTGTTTGCTTACTCATTGTTAGTCTCCTTAGTTAAAAATTAAAAAGTATAAATTTCTTCAGGGCATAGGGTAAGTGCTCAGTACATTTTTTGTGGTCCATTTTCCTTAAGAAATAAAATACATGATACAACACATAATTTAATTTCCTAAATCAGTAAGGCAGAAATGTCTGGTGGAAAGGTTATTAAAGAAAGGCTCCCTGGGTAAAAATTCACCGACATACTTGTCTATTCCTGAAAAACTTTTTTTTTTTTTTTTTTTGGCATCACTGCTCTCTGGTGGTGGGAGTAGGAGGCCCAGCCCCACTGCTGGCATTGAACCTCCGTCCCAGTGGGCCGCAGTCCCGCACACAACCACTACACCACCAGGGCTCAGCCCCTGAAAAACTTTTAAACTTAAAAATTCACTGGCATCAAGCCATTTCAAACTCACAGCAACCGTACAAGACAGGGCAGCACTGCCCCTGGAGGCATCAAAAGACTGTAGTCATTTGGGGGAAGAGGAAGTCCCATCTTTCTACTGGCTTAGACCTGCTGACTTGGCAATTAGCGCCCAATGCTCAACCAGTAGGACACCAAGGCTCTTGAAAAACTTTAAAGGCGCTCCCATTTAACGTTCAAATTTCTTAATAAGACTTAAAAAATCTAATTCACAGCAAAACAAATGAAAAATCACTAGTGGAAAAGCCAAGATGCTACATTACAGGTAAACATAAATGTTTTATTTCTCCAGGGATTTCAAGACTCACCAAACAGATGGGATGTGTTTTTAGTTTCGTCCAGGGGATCTGGGGAGAAAAACAGTTTTAAAGGACTCATTTGTCTATGAAGGTTGAACACCTGCTCTTTCCATGGAGAGGATGCTGCTGCTGCTGAACTGTCTCCAACTCGTGGCCACCCCAGAGTCAGAGGAGAGCTGTGCCAGGTACTTCCAAGACAGGTCACAAGCCCTGTCTCCCAAGGCATGGGGTGCACACGAAGCTTCAGGCTTGCAATCCAGTGTTTAGTCATTTCACCATGTAGAACTGTACCATATCATTTCTTAGGCTGTAATCTTTAAGTAGCTTATTCCCTGGGCCTTTGTCCTGTGCAGCCTCTGAGGGGTTCAAACCCATCCTGGGGATAGCAGTCAGGCACTGAGGCATTTAACCACTACGGTTCTTTTATTTAGTGACAGCAAACAACAACAACAAATCCCACTGCTGTCAAGTTAATCCCAGCTCACAGGGACCCTTCAGGAGAGAGCAGAGTTGTTCCACAGGGTTCCTGAGACTAAATATTTATGGGAGCAGGCAGATTTATCTCATGGGAGAAATTCATGTACACTTTTGAAAACCAGATGTACTTGTTTTGTAGGAAAACATTACTGGTTGTTTTCTGCAGCTAGCTTTTAAAAATATGCAGATTCCTTTAAATATCCTTGTCCCTCCAACTTTTTAATAATTTTAAATTTGTAACTTAAACTAAGACTTCCCTGAAGAGCACAATTCCTGATTTAACAATTTGTTTAGTCCTAGAACTCTGATTATTTTTTGTATAAAGGATACAAAAGCAAGGACATGAATGCAAACTGTAGGTAATGTCAAACACATCCTCTTCAAACACACCCTGCTCTAAAAATGTCACATGATTTTGCATCTCTGTAGATAACTGGGTTTATGGAGGATAAAGGTGACTGCTCTTCCTGGCAATAGACTCATTTTACCTTCGAAAATGGAGATATCTTTCTATTCTCTGGGGCCCAGACTTTAATTATATGAAAAAAATTAGTAAGCTGTATTTCTTTGTCTTTTTTTGCCCCTTCCCCCAGGAAGCTGTATTTCTAATGAGTTAGCGTCTCAAAACTAAACCTGGTTATAAAGGCAAGAAGTTATATAGAACAATATGCTATTATATACAAAAATAAATAGGAATAATATGGATGATAATTACAATTAAGAAGGAAGAGAAATAAGAAAAGAATCCCCAAAAGGCCTTGGGAGACCACAGGAAGTTAAAAAAAAGATTAAACAGCTCTGAGCAGCTCTGATTCACCCCTCTATGGAAACGGCAGTCATTAAAGTCAGTGAAAAATAGGGAATTTAAGAAACAAAAAATTTCAAAGAAAATTTTTTTAACCTGAGCAAGAAATAAAGGTGGAAAAAAAATCCAAATAAGAGTATAAAGTATAGCCAGAAATAACCCATCAGTTCTTATCTCTTCATCTAAATAAAGTACTTACTTAGGACAAAATTTATACTGTACCATTGAAAAATAAATCTGATGTGAAGCACTATCTGAAATTTTGCCATCTTGAACTTGTATGCTAACTTACTGCTACTAGTCAATGATTCACTAATTATCTGGTTTAAATTTAAATAAAATGTCAAACTAACAAATTAATTTGCAGCTTAATTAAGTTCTAAGGCATATATCTATACAATCACTCATACAATGGTATTTTTTCCGAACTATATTAACAAAAGTTAATAAAATCAATGAAAACTTCTTTATAAAATCAATGAAAACAAAATGTTCATTCTGAAAATAGGGATAAGATTAAAGCATAAAAGGTCTTCCACAGATATCAGAGTCTTACCCTAATGGATGCTTTGTTACAAAAAACTTTGTTGATAGCAAGCCATGTCGGCAAATCCAGCATGTTCTGCAGTACCTCTTCATCCAATTCCAGGTTTTTCAGTTCACCTTCTCCTTTTAGGGTACTCAGGTTTATCTTGTCAGGAGATAAATTTTTGGTAAATCTGAAAGAGAATATACATTGACCTTAGTGTGGGTGTCAGTTACTGTACCCCAAATTCACTCATACAATATTGAGTATTAAAGAGAAATCGCAGCCAAACTATACCAAAAGAGTGGTAGGCTCTGATTTAACCCATGGTTTACAACTTCTTTTGCTATTATTTTTGTTGTTTACATGTCTCTTGTTCATGGTTCTCTTATACACAGTTTAAGAAGCAGTTTCTTGGAACAGATGCATCCTCATACACAAGCAACCTTTGGTTCTTCCTGCCTTTGAAACCCCAGCTATATTTCATGGACATTCACTTTTCTCCAAGCACTGGGAATTGCTGAAAAGTTACGATGTTTAGTTCTCTTCACACCGAAGATCACCCAAATAGGCAAGCGACATGGAAACTAAGAAATGCAGAGCTCCAATAGCAGCAGCTGCCTCCAGCATTTCCCATTCCCAAACAATCAGAACACCTTAGTATTTCCTGTAGCTTCAGAAAGGAATCCAAAGCACCCCAGGAACAAGTTACAGTATACAAGCGGTTTTCTAAAAAGCTTCTGAGGTACAGAATTATGCAACTTCATACAAAAGCTTTTTTTGTTGCTTTCTTTATAATTTGAAGATGGAAAAAGTACACAGAGTCACCATACCAGAAAGAACTAACCGACATTGCACCATTTTAGGAGTAGCGTATGAGCAAGAGCCACAGGTACTGAAGGGACAAGTTCAAGCTGCACTGAAAGCATTAGCCAAAACAAGGCTCAGGAATTGATGGAACACCAAATGAAATGTTTCAACAAGCTGATGAAACACTTGTCTATGCCAGGACGTTTGGAAGATGTCAACTTGGCCAACTAACAGGAAGAGACTCCTATATTTATACATGTTCCAAAGAAAGGTGACCCAGCAGAATATTATCAGTGATATACTATCGTATGCAAATAAAATTTTATTGAAGCTATCCATACAAACAGTTGTAACAGTACATTGACAGAGGTTCTGGCCATATTCAGAAGAGGACATGGGACCAGGGATATCATTACTGATGTCAGGTAGATCTTGGCTCAAAGCAGAGAATAACTTGTGTTTTATTGACTATGCCAAGCAATAGACTGGGTGAAACATAACAAGCAATGAATAACATTGAGAAGAATGGGGATTTCAGAACATTTCCATGTGCTAAATCAGAACTTGTATATGAATCAGGATACAGCTGTGTAAAGGGAACAAGGAAACTGCTTTAAAATGAGGAAAGATGTGTGACCAGTGTTGTATCCTCTGACCATATGCATTCAATCTGAATGCTGGGCAAAACATCAGAGAAGTTGGACTATATAAAAAGGAATGCCCTATTAGTTTTGGAGGAAGGTTTATTGGACTGAGATATGCAGATGGCACACCTTGCTTGATGAGAGTGAAGGGGAACTGAGGCACTTCCTGATGAAGATCAAGGATTGCAGCCTACAGGGATTAGAACTCAATGTAAAGAATACTAAAAGTCCTCACACCTGGACCAAGCAGTAACATCATGATAAATGGAGAAAAAGTTGAAGCTGTCCAAAGATTGTGCTTTGCTTGAGCTATGATCAAAGTTCATAGAAGTAGCCAGCAAGAGATCAAACAGCAGACAACACTGGAAGAATCTGCTGCACAGGACATCTTCGGGGTGTTGGAAAGCAAGGGTGTTACTCTGAGGAGTAAGGTGACCCTTATCCAAGCCAGAGTACTTTAAACTGTCCATATGCACGTGAAAGTTGGGCAATGCATACGACTGAAGAAGAATCCAAGCAATTGAAGTGGGGGGCTGGCAAACAGTATTGAAAGTATGAAAAAAATAAAAACAACAACAAAAAAAGAAAGTATAGACTGCCAAGAGGACAAGCCCATCTGTCTTGGAATAAGTATGGCCAGAGTGTTCCTTTAAGGAAAGGGCAGTAAGACTCCGTCTTACATATTCCAGACATATTGTAGGAGAGACTGGTCTGTGGAGAAGAACACTATGCTTGATAAAATAAAAGGGAAGCAAAAAAAGAAAAAAGAAAAAAAAAGGAAGGCTTCAAGATGATGCACTGATATGGTGGCTGCAGTTAGGGCTTCAAGTATAAGAACAAGTGTGAGGGCAACACAGGACTGGAAAGCATTTAGTTCTGTTTCGTACAGGGTTAATATGGGGCAGAACGGAGTCCACGGCACCTAGTCACTCTACCACTAAATTCCCCAAAGGAAGAAGTTCTGAGCAACAAATACTAAACAGACTTTGGGGCCAAGGCGTGGCATCACACTTGACTGGAAAACACTCCTTTTACAGGTGAACAAACAGACCTTGAACTATTTGTAGACTTTTCGTTTTTGCGTCATTGATTTTTTTTTGTGGTTGTTCTGTTTGCTCTGCCTTGTTTTTTGTGCATATTATTATCTCTGTAGGGTATATCTAGATAAGATACGCAGGGCATACAATCCGGAGGAGAAAACAACTGGACCAATGGTTCCAGGAGGACATGGGCGGGGGGAGGCGAGGGAAAGAAAGTAGGTATTAACAAACCCAGGAACAAGGGAACAACAAGTGAGCTAAAATCGATGGCATGGAGGGTAGAGAATGCCTGGTGAGGCTTGATCAAGGGCCTTGTAAGTGAGGGGAATTAGCAAAACCCAAATGAGGGTGAAGCAGAACAGTCAGACAAGAGGAAAATAAAAGGAAATAGAGGAAGGAAGTAAGAGGCAAAGGGCATTTATAGAGGTCTAAATACAGGCATATACATATGCAAATATATTTATATATGATTAGGAAATAGATCTATGTGCATATATTTATAGGTTTAGTATTAATGTAGCAGATGGACATTGGGACTTCACTTAAGCACTCCCTCACTGAAAGAACACTTTGTTCTATTAAACTGGCATTCCATGATGCTCACCTTCCTGACACAATTGCTGAAGACAAAGCGGGTACATAAGCAAATGTGGTGAAGAAAACTGATGGTGCCTGGCTATCAAAAGATATAGCATCAAGTAGGAAAAAAAAAAGAGTAGGGGGAGGGGAATGATATAGCATCTGGAG
>PVJH01035764.1:0-19385 GCA_004026705.1 Nesogale talazaci
GGGGGGGGGGGTGGTGGTGGAAGGAGGGTAGTGATCGAGATGGTGCCAGAAAACAAACCAAAACCAAAAGGTTAAAAAAAAAAATCACGGTTTTTAAGGGCGATGGGGCTTCGGTGCTTAACCGGTGGCTGCTCTGTTTTGTTTTGCTTTCTTGGTATATAACCCTTCAGATAAGAGGGCAATAGAAATACTTTGGGAGATTGGCGAATTGCTGAAGAGTAGTAATGGCAAGTGGGGGGAAAAGCCAGTCGGAAGCTGGTTATATAATGCGCGAGGTGGCTAACGAGAACGGCAAGCTATTTTTATTTTGTTTACCGTATGCTGTGCAGTAGGGACTCCTCCAAACGGGTTCTGTCCCCAAAGAGGCTCCTCGCTTCTTTATGAGAGCCACAGGACACAGTTAGCAAAATTAGAAGACCCTATTACACCCAGAGGATTAAAAAAAGAATGCCTTAGAGTGGTTAATTCCGTGCAAATCCGGTCATGCATGCACGGGGGAATGTGTGTATGCAAATAAGTTCGCCTTCATCCACCCCGTCATCTCTCAATGACATTTGTGTTTTTTATTGCAGGCCGTTCTTAATATTTAAAAACCGTCGTTGTAGATCGTACACAGCCGAGGGTAGTAACTTGATGGCTATTTTAGGCATGCTGGTTACTTTTCCACCAGCTAAATCCTATCTGTGTGAGTTTCAGAGGAGATCTGCAAGTTCCTAGAAGCCCCTGTTAATCTCCCCTCCCCCCCACCCCACCCCCCCCATGGCTTTATTGGGTGGGTAAGGGGAGTTTGTTCCCCTGAGTGTCTTTGGAATGAAGTTTATGCACCAGGAAACCACCAGAGAGAAGGAGGAGAAATCTTGGAAAGGGATTGCACCATCTCATCTGGGGCTGTGCATGCATCCGTCAATGTTGTCAAAGCTCCGTAAATAAAGGGCCCTGAATGGCAGCCACTTCCACAGAAAGCAGAGAGGTTGAAGGGCTCCCCCGAATCTCCTGCCTGCCTGTCTTTCACATCATGTAGATACATGTCAGTGGTGTAGGTTTTCGGTGCACTTACTCCAGCCCTGATCAGTCATGTAATTAGATCAGGCTGCCATGGCAACAGACAGTGTTGCTTGTCTATTCAGGTGGGTTTGTCTTGTGCCTGGACTACTCCAAGTGTTTTATGCACTGTTATTTGTGCTGCCCGAGCCAGAAGAGAGATTTCACTGTTTCAATTGCATCGTCTCTCAGTAATTTGGATAGGAGACACCGAAGTAGCCTTCCAGCTACTCAACTTTTATCAAAGAGACCAAGAAGCTGCTCTTACTGTGTGCAGTCTGTAAATACATCTCCCAGAACAGTGAAAGGAGCCTGACAACCCTGCTGGTGTTTATTGTTGACAGATCAACAAGTATTTGGTGCTTGCTAGGCGCCTTGCAGAGACCACGAGAGTAAGTGGAACGGGCAGCCTTGTGCCCCTGGCCTTGGGAAAGTGCCTATGGGGTGGACTAGGAACCCAAATTTGCTGAAGGTCAGGACTAGCTCACTAAAAGGCTTACTGCAGGCAAGTAATTTGTTTGGAAAGGATCGCCCCCATGGTGAAGCTTACAAACTTTTCAGTGTCAGGATCACAAGAATGGCCCTGCCAAGAGGCAGACATTGTGAGCGTATTCATTCTCTATATGGATCTGTGGGCCCCAAGCTTTGCATTTGTGGAAATAACTTTCAGAGGGTTTTCTCTCTGGCAAGTGAGAGGTGATACAGGCCCGTCGCTAGTAGACAGTAGTGTGGTGTTGTTGTACAATGAATGCCACGGTCCTCTATATGAGGGTGCATTTCAGAGAGTGTTCAGAGCCTAGCAGTCTGCCCCTTTGCATGGGACACCATCAAGGCAGAGACAAGTAATATTGTTCAAAAAGAAAATAGCTTTACTTGCTGAGGCTTTGCACGGCTCAGGCTTTGGAAGGAAGAGGGGTATTTTGTCACCCTCACCTTGGAAAGCAAGAAGCCAGGAGAACACTAATTCGTGTTGGATTCTATGGTGACTTCTTCCATGCTGCACAGCTACAGGGTTAAGTCGCTGACATTGTCATCCTGTCTGGCTGGTTGAGAGAGTGATTTCACCGTACTCACAGGGCTTTCTGAGTTTTTTTACTGTGTCGTGAGTTATGTGGTTGATAACGTCACTGGGACCTGGTCAAATCCAGGTTTGCTGTGGTTTATAAGGAGCTGTCATTTCTGGGAGGGGAATAGCTGGGAAGCTGAGATACAGAAGAAGCCCAGAAGTGTGAGCGCTATACAATGCCAGGAGGTCGTGGAATATGTTTTGCAGCAGACAGATCATTGCTTTCCTTGCAGTAAAGTGTGTGTGTGTGTGTGTGTGTGTGTGTGTTTGAATGGTCCAGTAATAGTAATGAAGCGGTAAAGTATTAAAATGTTTACTCAATTGAGAATAGTAAAGGGACAATATTTTCACTTTGAGAGGGCTTGGTAAACAGAAGTTACACTTTATCAGGAATATTACAACTAGGCTCTTGAGACTCCAAAGACTCTTTTAGAGTAGGAGCAAAGGGGAAAAAAAAAAACAAAAACATCCTTCAGTCATCAGATTGTAGGCCCCAGACCTGTGGCTGGACTTAGGTTTCAACAGAGTGAACTCAGTTATCTGGAGTCCTGGAAAAATGCGACCTCAAGTGATTGTTAAACTTATTATCAAGCACCATTCCAGGCTGCTGTCTGTGTTGTGCCTGTATAGTCCAGGGCTCACATTTCTTCTCTACAGTGTTGTGTCTTTACTATTATTATTACTAGCCCCCCCCACCCCCATCTAGAAATGTCAAGTAGATTTCACTTCTGTACATGCCTTGAATGACAGCTTCTGATGAGTCACCACCCGCTGCCACACTGGCTCATTCGAGTTCCCATTAGAAGTTAGCGGATGAGCAGCCTTTTCTTAAGACCCTGGACCGCGGCTGTTCCCATTCAGAGTGGTCCAAATGGGAGCCTTGTGAACGACCCCCAGAATGTAGAGTCTGAAAAAAGCATGCAGATTCCTTAGGAATGTGAAATGGCACCAGGCAGCAAGAGAGAGGCTCGAGTCCAGAGGCCGGATAGATTCAGAAACAAAGAAACCAGAAATGAGGCTGCGGGGGAGAGAGCTCAGGGGTGTGTGTGTGTGTGTGTGTGTGTGTGTCTGGTTCCCATTGCTCTATGTTTTCAAAGTGGCTGAGTAGTTTGAATGGTGGGCCTCTTGGAGAGTGGTGGATGGGTGCAGCCCAGTTACTTCTAAGAGCAGAGGTCATTGTGGACACGCACACTTGCACCTCCAAAGCTATCAGAAGTAGGCCCTTCTTTGTGTCGTTTGATACACTGGAAATAATAAGTCACAGAAATCCCAGTAGACATGGTGATAGTTTCGTGTGCCAGACAGAATTTCTTTCTCTCTAGGTCCTCCTAAGATGTGGATTTTATAGCCATCACTTATACTAGTTGTATTTTATTTGCTGTTCATCCACTCCACTCAGTTATTAATAAACTGAAATTCCTTACTGAACATGCTGGTTCTATAAGGTGTGGGTGGGCTAAAAGGACTATGTGTAGGGTGATCGTTTGAAGAGACCTTTAAAATGTTAGCTGAAAGTGCCAGGATTGGCTTAAGAGCTTAAAAAAAAAAAACTAAACTAAAAAACCTGAAAATAGTAAGAACACAGAAGTAATGAAGAGGAACACTTTATAGGCAAATGAGCCAGAAGTGTGAGTGCTATATAATGTCGGGAGGTTCTAGAAGATGTTTTGCAGAAAGATAATTGCTTTTCTTGCAGTAAAATGTGTGTGTTTGAAGGGTATTATAATAATAATGTGGTAAAGAAAGTATGAAAGTATCTGTGGACACAGTTTGGTTACCCCCCTCCACTTGAAAATGTCTTTGTAATCTGTGTCAGTGCAGTCAGATATATGTTAACCTTCAGAATGCTACACCTTCCAGGCTGATGCACTGTAAATATTGTACTGTATAAGAACAACTGTCCCAAAGGTACTAACACACTTTTGTGGTAACACATACACACGCAACGGCAAAAAACAACACGCTTCATATTTTCTATGACCACTTTGACGTTAGCAGAATGTTTCATTGATTTCCCTATACCGTCCAATGCATCCCGTTTGTGGAATAATGAAAGGTAATGATAATTGCCACCATGGACACAGAGATCGCACCCTCCCTGGATCACACTTTTCAGACAACTCATTAGTGTCAACAGAATTGAGACTTAAAGGGACAGGTCAGACAACTCTTTGTAGGCTCATCAGAATTGAGAATTAAGGGGAGAGAGGTTCCCCTGACGAAGTGCTTATGATTGGAGTGAGAGAAACTCTTTCCCCACTCAAGAAACAAGCACAGCACCCCCAAACACCTCAACCTACTGTCGTCTGTTCAGGAGAGTCTGCCGCAGAGAGGTTCTGCCCTTTCAATGTAAGGGGCTGGGTTCAGGGGGAGTTTTCAATGAGGGTGACCTGAGCTGTGACCCTGCAACCACTCATGCTTCAAACACTCACAGAGAAGGCATTTTTCTGTCCCTGTGTGACACATTCTCTCTGATGGCAACCATCACCTTGCCCCCCTCCCCTCTCCCGCACTATTCCGATCTCAACAGTATTTGGACCACTTGGTTGGGGTTTTTTGGGGGGTGGTGGTGGTGGTGGTTGAGATGGAAGTAGGCATTTGCAGCTTAGGGTAGAAGGTTGCCACACTGCGCTCTTCAAATGCAAAATATTTTATTTTCAGTGCTTATCATTGTATATATAAAGTGGTCTATAATTATTTTCTGCATGTTATTATTTATGTGCTTTTGCCACGAATCCCTTCTGCCTTGGTGTTATTCCTGTCTTTCTTCCCACGATGGAATACAGCGAGTTCCGCGAATTCTCGTTATTTCACTGACATGTGTAGCAAGAGGCATCCTTTTGAAATAAGTCGGTATGCCAGCGTGAGAGTAAATTAATATTTTACAGCATTTGCATCATGTTTGACTGTTCTCTGCACTTCAGCAGACTGGGAGGAGACTGTAATTTGGACTCCATAAAGCCTTATCTGCCAGGTGATAGGTAAATGGGATCGTGTGCACACACATTGATACATCGGCAAACAGTGTCAGCTTTGAGCTCAGAGAGCCTTATTTACAGATCCATGGTGCCTGCCCCTGCTTCAAAATGATTAGGAAGCATTTGGATGGTCCATTGACGAGGCTTCTAGACAGAAATCAGGGCTATCTGGGAAAAGGGCAATGCGTCTGCTTAGAGAGAGTTTTCTGAGTTTCTATTTCACATGTGGGCTCTTAATAATCCATAGTTCAGCCAGGGGAAGTGAATTGCAAGACTCCATAGGCTCAAGCCCCAGGTCTTCCTCCTGTACACACACATTCCAAGTGGGGAAACCAAGGACGGGGGACAGTGGCACCGATTTACCCTTCAGTCTCAGCCATGCTATCAAGGCTGAACAGATGGAGTGGATTCCTCTGTAGGAAGAATACTTTGGCTGTCATACATGACTCTGAAAAGGGTTGGAGTGCCACAGCAGGTATTTCGCTTTCCCGGCTGGGTTGTGCACTTAAAAAGAGTGAGTGTGTGTGGTTGAAAATAATCAAGAGTACTGAGATGTGTTGCCATGCGCCCAAGGATAATTGGCTCCCGGACCTGTTTACAGATTATTCACGTTGGAGATCATACTCACAGCTCTAGAATAGTTTCTTTCTGACACCCAGTATAATCCGGGGCTGTCTCCTTCCTACTGTTACCTGGCTGGAGCTCAGGAACGCAAGCTAAATTTAAAATCAGCCGAAACAAATGCGTAAATCAGCGCCAATAATCAAAGACTGCAATCATTCCAGCATTTGTTCTTGTAGGAGACGCTTTATATTAACAGGGCTACTGAAGTTTTTTCTTCTGTCTATTTAATGTGCGTAATTGGTAATGGCCAGTTAAAAAAAATATATATATATACAAACACATATATACATATATATATGCTTGCATTTTTATGCATTCGCTTTCACCTCACAAAAACTATTATGAGCCCCAGGGTCCTTGATGGAAAGGCCTATTCATTCACTCATTCATCCATTCATTCCTTCGTCTGATGACAGGTTCATTTTACATCGCCATATGCGAGACATTTGAGGAAGTGAACAGGAAACAGACACACATACAATAATAATACACTCACAGTTGAATTTCTCATGAATGTGTATGTACTCTGACACCGCCCCCGCCACATTGTACACTTAGAAGATAATCCATTGGAACGGTATATTAGATAATAGTGAGGCTTTGTCATGACTACCCATGAAGTTGCATGCCGCTAGAGAAAATACAAAGCAGACCCACTGCCATGCAGACATTTCGACTCAGAGGTGCTCTTTATGGAGTTTTCAAGGCCGTGAATCTTTGGGGGAGCAGGAAGTTTCCTCTTCTTCGGCTGGTGGGTTTGAGCCGCTAACCTTGCAGTCAGTGGTCTAATGTCAGCCTGACCGCACCACCAAGAGGATCTATGCCACGTTGAAATGAGGTTTGGTTTAATTACTCTTCACCCCCTACTTTTGTCCACCTGATATCCCTGTGTCTACCAGGGCGCCCTGACCAGGTGACTGACTAGAATCGCTGGAAAATTACAGTGGTTGGCCCAAATCAGGGTGGGGAGGGGAGGGATGGGCCAGAAGCTCTTCATCTGCTTCAAGGAGTGACCTTTGTGAGCGTTGGCCTCCTTCTGAGCCAGGCCTGCCTTTTGAGCTGCCTGGCATCTGTGTCATTCTCATGATACCAAACATAAAAGACGGCGATCTTCCAGTTCACATTTTAGTGAAGAGAGACACTCGTGTTAAAAAAAAAAAAAGGAGTTATGTTTTTAAAGCATTGTGTTCTGTCTTTCCCCTTGGATTCCCCGATGGCTGCAACAGCATCGAGTGGCCTGTCACCAGAGTGGTCCATTCGAGCTGCAGACAGAGTTCTCTTTCTTGCACAGCAGTCTCCTCCGCAGGGAGAAGTCTCCACTGTGGCAGGGAAACCCTTTGCCTCTCAGGTGGGAGTTGTGTAGTGCTCTTTCATTTCCTCCCAACAGGGAAGTCTGACCTCGGAAAGTTCCCTTCTAGCCAAGCCTTAGCACTCCATCCACCCTGTGGGTCCCTGCAGATCGCATGGTGTGGGACATGGAGATGTTGTCAAGGTAGCTTTCATGACAATAGTTATCCTTTGGGGGGTCAACCTACTACTTGGTGGACAAAGAAGTCTACTTCTGGACTCGGTGATGATCCATGATGGCAATTTGGACCTGAGCCTGAGACTTTCTGTTGTTGCTTTCCCTTCACACCGTCCATCAGTCCAGGCTGTCTTGGGGCCAGTGTTGGATGCAGGTGGAATGCATGGGTCAAGAAGCGGGCCTGCTCATTCATCAGCACACGCATATTTGTTCAATCTTGAGTTTCTTTGTGCCGGTTTGGATTTTACAACTTCCTGATTTCCTCATGTACAGTAAACTTTTCTGGCCTGGAGAGCCCTGCAGACAAGGGTGTATCCAGGGCTGATGACTCATGGCTCTCCATGGAAGCGAGGACAGGAAGATACTGCTGCAAAGGAATTAAGGAGAGATGGAAGTTAGATAGGACTGGGCACCGCCGGGCTTTGGGAACACTGGGGCACGTAAGCAAAGGCGCTTGTGAAATCATTTGCCCTCTTTCTACTGGCCTTGGGAGCTAGCCTGCTGGAGGCTGTGCAGATCGACTAGATCAGAAGTTCCCAGGCCTGGCTGGGCAATAGAATCACCTAGAGTGCTTGAGAAACAGAGCTGGGGATTCCGCCCTAGGCGTACTAAAGCAGAATGTCCCTGGCTACTCTCCTGGAATCCCTGGTCTTCTAGGTATGGATGCACCACAGGTTTGGGTACTGCTGGGCCGGCTGTTTTCAGACCAGCTCTTCCCTGTGGTCTGTTCTTTCCTTACTTGGTGAGCCGTGCAGCCACCTCTGGCCCAACCTCCCAGGCGAAAATACAGATTTTGAAAACTGCTTTGTTAAAGAGGTGGATGTGTGCATTGCCCAGAATGTGCCCTTACAAAATGACTCACCAGATTCCTTTAAATAGAGAGCTCCCTGTCGACTCGAAGATACTGTTCTTAAGTTACATCGAGCTGCTATGGTATTTGAGATAAGGGCCTGGGACTCTGAATCCAGCCTGGCCATGACCAGCCCCTGTGACCTTGGGCAGGCATGCATCCTTTAAGGGCCTCATGGGTAGGATGGAGATGATGGCGACTCCTTGTGTGCTAATCGGAGGGGCACTTTGGAGGGTTTTCTCATCCAGGGCCTTTCAGGGCCCAGTTGTCAGACCTTTCCTCTGTGGTGCCTCTGGGTGGGCACCACCCACCAACCTCTGGAAAGGGCTCAACTGCGCCACCCAGCAGGGTCACCTGGGGTTGCCAGGAGTCAGAAGTAACTTGAAGACCCATTGTTTTTGTTTCCTGTTTTTGGAAGTAGGGATGATAGGAGAGCTTCCTGGTAGCGCTGCTGTGAAGACTGAATAAGATACGGTGTGTTGTGCACAGATTCTGACTTGGAGCATAGGACTTGTCAGCTGTCAAGCCACGCTCTCAGGAGTATCAATCATGTAGCTCCTCACTTGACAGAATAATCAAGGGGGTCTTGTTTGGTGATGGTTGTTCCTGGACCCTCTGTGGTCTTTGCACCCACGCTGTAGACATTTGCAGCTCTGCCACGCAAACGGACCTTTTTGTTCAGTTTGCAGCATTTTGTGTGAATCCTGGTTGCCAACAATCTGTCAGGGCTAAACGCATGTGCATGAGGTTGTAATTTAATCTCTCATTGTAAGTGAACCGATGAGTCGCATGTGAAAATGAAGCAATTGGTGGCCTGGGTGAGTGCAAACTCAGGACTGTGGCGATATCATACTAGGAGGGCTTCCAAAGTTCCTGTGGGAGATGCTAGCCTCTTTTTTTTTTTTTTTAATTTTGTTCTGTGATTTCAGTGGGGGTTGATGCCTCAGATCCCCATTTTTGTATTCTACAACTTTACCCACTTTACAAACTTCCCAATCATTACCTTGCTACGTCTTCCTTTCCCCCTTTCTCCCTAGTGTAGAATATTATCTTCCCCTTCAGCAAGTTAATGCTTGCCTAACCCTTTCCTCCTGATCTTTAAGGTCTGTGACACCCCCGCCCCCCCCTTTTTTGAAGCCCCTTAGAGAATACCACAAAGTGATGGAAGTGGGGGTGCAGAAGATGTTAGCAACAAAGAATGTATCCTTGTGGCAAAGGGCCCTTTACATTTTATTGGCTCTTGATTCAGGAAGTGTTCTTTAAATGGAAATAGAGTAACCTGGAGTTAACCTGCAAAGGTAATCCTCTTAAGGTCCCTCACTCTCAGCTGAATGCTTAAGGTCCCTCACTTTCAACTGAATGTGTGGGGTTGGGAGGGCTTAACTACTGCTGTTGGGGGAGGGGGTACCTCTTTTTAATAGTTTTTTGCATGAAATCGGCACCCCTTATGTGTTCTGGGATAATGGAGTCTTTGCATCCGCGCGAGTTACGTACATGCAAACTTTCATCCATTTTAAAAGCCCTGTGTGTGGTGTTTCTCAGACTCACTCCATGCCATGAAGTCGGATTCCGATTCTGTGTAAGGAAAATCATTTACTGTCACGGAAGTAACCCAAGGATTTTCTTATGAAAAAGCAGGCAGCAATATTCCCGTCTCTTGGTCAATATGGGAGGCTTATGGGGAAGGCATTCATGTCTCTATGGCATATTAATCAAGCCTAAGTGTCTTATGAATACTCTCATTGTAATCCTGACAAAGTGCAAAGTCACCTTGAATTTTAAGTAGCTGACATTTTCGGTGATTGCCCTTAAAGGAAGCTTATAAGCATTATCTAAACATTTTGCATACACAATGGTCGGATTATAACCCCTCACCACTGATGGCTAAACGCTGGCAAAGAAATGTTGCCATTCATGCTATGGTCTCATATTCATTAAGGTTTGTGTTTTTGCGTTTTTGTTTTTAGAGGTGTGTGTGTGTGTGTGTGTGTGTGTGTGTGTGTGAAATTAAAGCCTAGGCTGCAATTATTTGTGTGTGTGTGTGAAATTAAAGCCTAGGCTGCGTGTGTGTGTGTGTGTGTGTGAAATTAAAGCCTAGGCTGCAATTATTTCTGGGTCTAGTGACTTATAAACACAGCATCGCTGTGGCCAGCCGTGCCCTTGCTGCTACAAACAGGCGGTCTGCACACAAGGAAATGATTCATTCATTCATTCGCTGTGTGTGTTTCAAGCTACTACTCGGTGCTCCGGGACTGGAAGCGAGTCAGAGGTGCCAGAAGGAAGTGTATGGCCAGGTGGGGGAAGAACAAAATGCTTTGGAGCAACGATATGAAGCAGAAAGGCTTCCAATGTTGAGTGCGGCCTGTTATATCAGATGACCCGATAGGGGGGGAAGGCTTGCTTACTAATTTATAGGGAACATCTTCACATTCTTTTTACTCTGGCATCTGGCGCTCCCCTAACCCCACAGCACCTTCCTATAGACTCAAAGCTTTTTTCTTTTCTTTTCTCCCTGTAGGAAATTCCTGACAGGGACCAAGTAAGCCAGGCTGGCTTGGCCTGTCTATGAAACCGTTCACTGTAGACGGATAAGCAAGTACAGGTCAGCCAGGGCTTCTCTTGCTTACAGGGGGTCTACCTGTGTTTGCCATTGAATGGACTCTGATTGCTGGTGACATTATTGACGACAGAACTAACTGCCGACTGGTCTTGTGCCATCTGCGTGATCATTGGTAGGTTAACCGGCAGCTTACTGTTAAACCCAAACGTACTGTCAAACTTATTCTCCAGAATCCAAACTGATTCTCCAAAGTCCAAACTTACTGCCACCCAGTCGATTCCTACTCTTGACAAGCCTCTAGGACAGGAAAGCTTCACTGTGAAGCTTTCTGAGACAGGAACTGTTTTTATGGCCTTACCCTTTTCCCACAGAGTTACTGGCGGTTTCAAACTGCCCACCTTGAGCCCGGCAGCCCGCCATGCCTAGAGTTTTCAGTGTCTAGTTTCCAGAAGTAGGCCGTGCTTCCTAGCTTCTCTTAGCCTGGAAGCGCCATTGGCCCTACCGGAACTTGCAAGATGCTTCCAGGATCTCAGCCACCCCTGAGGTGCCACAGTTCTGCAGACTGCGAGATGAGTGGTGGTGTAGTTACTGAGGTGAGCACAGACCCTGGGGGACTTCAGAAGTGATGCTGGTAGGCACAATCAGGAACGATTTTGAAGAGGAGGAATCATTTGAGTGGCAACCTCAAGTCTGGATACCTTCCTGCTGAGAGGTGGAGAGAGGAGGGAGAACACCTGCCCAAGGACTGGGATGTAAGGAGCATGTGCTTGGTGTGTAAGAGACGAGGCCAATTCGGATGGAGGACAGGTGGTGGGTGATCTCTGAGTCACTGGAGGTCAGCAGGCAGTAAATCCATCGGTATAAAGTTCAGGTCAGGTCTGAAGATAAAATTGGAGACATCTTTAACATAAGAGTGATCCACATAAGAGTGATCCATAAACTGGGGCTCTGGTTCTTGTGCCTGGCAGAAAGCTTTTATACACAAGAGGGGTGGGGCAGACTAAATTTCAGGAGTGGCATCAGTTGGCATACAACACAGAAAAGAAAAGAGACGGATGGCCAGGAGTGGCTTGAATGTGACACAGCCTTCGTGTGCTGTCTTCTAAAGACCCGGGGTAAAGAGCCAGTAGGGTAGCTGGCCCATAGGGATGACGGGGTCTTCTATAGAGGCCCTGGTACTTTAGACACTCAGTGCTCAACCATAGCGCATCTTGTTGGATCTTTGTTCCTTTAAGGCCTTAAAAAAATTAAAAAAGGAACTTGAGCTAATTTTAGACAAATCTAATATGTGTGTGTGTGTGAAAATGAATGTGCTGCTTTTAAAATTCAGCACATGCAGTATCTCTTTTCATTTAATCAAGTGATCCCTCTATTTCCCTCTAAACAGTTTTATTAAGAAGATGTTCAGAAAAGCCCCGCACATAGGAAGAACCATTCCAGCATTTCTTTTTTTTTTCCCCAGCATTTCTTTTGATCTGCCCCATTGTTGATTTCTTCGTCTCCTGTGATGTGCGTAAATCACATTGTCCCATCTACTTGACTCGGTGGCATTGTTCATTTGTGACATTTCATTTACTGTCACTCGCATTAATCAGGGTGCACATCTCATGCCTCTCTCAAAGGAGCCAGGCCCGTTGTTTTAGGTGGGAAATAGATGTCAGGCCAGGCTGCTACTAGTCAGGGCTTTTTGAACATTTTGGGTTTTCCAAAGCATGGGAAATAGAGAAATACAGGATCGATGAGTATGGGCTCTGGGGGAGAACGTAAGCCCGTGCCTCTGTGGCTCCAGGCGAAAAGGGAGGTTGGACATTGTCAGATGGTATTGGTGTCAGCGAGTGGTTTGTTTTAAAGTACTGTATTTTTTGGACAATAAGACGCACTTCTCTCCCACCCCCAAAAGTGGGGGTGGGGGGTGGGCAACTGGGGTGCATCTTAGGGTCCGAAGGTGTGGTGCCCAAGAACATTTGAGCAAACTGCCACTATTTGGTTCAGAATAATTTTTTTCTTGTTTTCCTGCTCCAAAAATTGGGTGTGGCTTAGGGCTAGGTGCGTCTTATGGTCTGAAAATTGCAGTAAGTCAAGAAAAATTGAACATCAGGGAGATTTTCTTTCTCCTTTTTTGGCTACTTGATTTCTTTCTTTCTTTCTTTTCTTTTTGTTGATTTATTTCTTTAGAGGAACTTTCCGCCTGCCCCAACACTCTGCAAATGAAGGCAGTGACTTACTCAACCTGCTATAGAAGACAGGATGATTTGAGTTGCAGATTTGCAATCTGCAAATACTTCATGAGCATCCACTGGGAGAGGCATTGCGCCGGCTCTGGCCCTAAAGAGAACTAGAGAGGATCAGTGGTTCCCACTCACTGTGCTGCATATTCACTCCTCATTGCAATCCTTGGAGGCAGGCACTGTAGGCATCATTTCCAGGAGGGGGAAACTGAGGCACAAAGGTAATTTGTCCAAAGTGACTCAGTGATGAAGAGGTGGGGCCAGGGTTGGGCCACAGCCTATTCTCATAACAGCTGCCACAGATTGTGTCCCCAGCCCAGAGTTTTGACCTTATGACACTTACTTCTGGGTTTAGAAGACAAATCGGGCCAGCCAGGCATGATATTTAAAGAGCCCAGTGCACAAAGGGAATTTGCGTGGCTATTAACCAGTTTGAGTCCACTTTGTGTCGCTGTGGAAGTGAGACCTGGCGGTCGACTTCTGTATGGGGCCACAGCCTTTTAAAACACTGTGGAACTGAGTTCCACCTCGACTCCTCTGGTCCTATCATGCATCGGCTTCAACCTGAAGGCCACAGCTTTGGTCTCTGATTTTGTTTGTGTGAGAGAAGCAGCACCCTCTTTGAGGTCAGGGACCAGGAAAGGGCTCATGCGCCTTTTCCTCACCCCTCCCTCTTCTTTGGGATCCACCAGCAGGCTTTGTGACTATCCCTAAACTGACTTTATGGCGTGACGCCCTCCTTTCTTCATGCCCCCATCCCCCAGGCGTTCTTCAGATGTCTGTGCACTTTCAACAATTATTAATGGGAGAAAATGATGACCATGGCAACAGGCCTATCTGTGTTTCAGGGGATTGGCTTGAATTGGGCTCCAAATGTTGTTCGCAGCAAGAGTCCCAGAGAGACGATGAACTTTTGACTCTTCAAAGAGACTCACTGGGTCATAGCTCAGCTTGCGAGATTTGGCAGATACGGACGGTTTCTGTCTCCAGCGTGATAGGTGGTGCTGAGCGGATGAATGCAGGCTCTAAGAACAGGCCGTGCGGGGAAAGGAGGTCACGCTTACGCTCGGTCCACCCGGGACCAGGCGGCACTGCACGCTCTCCTTCCCTCCCTCCTTCTGGCCACCTGTGCACCGGTGGTGAATGGACCTCCCTGATTCAAGCCAAGGGCTTGAAAAGAAAAACCTCTTTTCTCCCACTTCCTCAAACTGGGAGTTCAGCACCTCTCCCCCCACTTCATCATGGAGGCCAAGTGGCCAGAGGTCCTGCTTTGGGCGGGACAGCCCCGATTCTAAACAATTTTCCCCCGGGTCCCGCGGCATTTAAAAAAGGTCCCGGTTTTTGGAAAAGATGCACAACAAGCTAGGGAACGGCGGGAGAATAGGAAGGGACTATACCCTCTACCTCCCCACCGCGGTCAATGGTGGCCCGCTTGACCAATGTTAAGATCTGGTCACTTTAGAAAGGTTCTTGTTAGTTACTGTACAACGACCTGCCCTCCTCCCACTACACACACACACACACACACACACACACACACACACACACACACACTGAGCGACCTCTGGGACACACAATGGCAATAGGATCTTGCTTAGTGATGTGAGAGTTCCCACTGGGGCTGATTTTGGGGAAAACTTTTGCATCAGGATTTGCTTGTTAGTCCATGTCAGTCTGGAAGCTCCACTGAGGTCTCTTCAGCTTCCTAGTACCACATCAACCTTCACGGACAGATGTGGGGGAGAGGCACTGGCCCAGAATTGAACTCTGGGAAGGGAAGGAAGGGAAGGATTTTACCAGTGAGCCACCAGCTTCCTCTTAGCAGGGTTAGGGCTCTCTCTTCAATAGGTGCCTCCCACAGAAGAGGGCCCGAGATGGACTCTCTGTGCCCCGGTCTGGCAGCTCCAGCCCCCTTCCCAGCTGTGATCGTATGGGGTACATTTTTATTTACAGATTCGGAGGTTCTGACTCTGGCATATGACTAACCGGGAAGCTCCTCCCTGCAACAGTTGTATGTCATCTGCTTCAGAGAACTAATTGCTTGGCAATCCCCCTCTGGTAATTCCCTCTTTATTTTCTGATGAGTTACTTAACAGTGATGGGCTTGTTGAGCGAAGCGTTGAGTTTAATGTGCGCTTCAGAAACTACACTGTAGGCCTGGGGGATATGGTGGTTTTTAAAAAATTCTGTTTAGCTTTACTGACAGAACACTGAAACCATTATATGGCCTGTTAATATTTCACTCAATACGAGGTTACATTCTGAACCCTGTGCAATTTTCCAGGAGAAATCAAAACCAGGCTTCCCTTTTAGAAATGCGCCCCTGTGCATTAGAAAATTATTAAAGAGGAATTTTAATATTTATAGCATGTTTAATACGCTTTTAAATGTACGGTTTAAGATGGAGTGGCTTTCCGGGGGGACTGTGCACAGGGAGTGTGGTCCAGTGGCCAGAATTGGGCTGGGACTTTGGAGGAGGAGGAGGAGGGGGAGTTCCTGCTTCTGCTCCCTTGATGGTCCTCAGTTTCCCCCTCTGCAAGAAAGCTAGCTCATCAGAAGGGAGACTGTCTCCAGCCCTGTTTGTCCCTTTGTCCACTTTGTGAATAGGGCTTATTGTCATTCTGCTTCCTGCTCCCCCAAGGTGCTTGTCATTAGTTGTTGCTGGACTTCATTAGGTTTTGGCTTTAATTAGCATTTACATTCTAGCTATGATCGTGCTATCATTTATAGAGTTAGTCTGAAGTGATGCCAAAAATCATTTGTCACCCCAAACTACATTAGTTTCATACCTTAATACATTCTCCACTCCCTCTTACGCTTCTTGGGGACCATGCCCCAAACAGTGCCCGTTTCTGCAGTGGAATGTGTTGCTAGAACTGAAAAGAATCGAACCAGTTTTTGTGAGAAGAAGGCGGAAGCCAAGCCCTTCTTAATTGTATCACCAAGGGCCATATTCTGCTTGTCATTTGCAAGTCAAAACTCTGATGTCAATTAGTTTTCTTCGCTTACAGGTGAAAACTCTAGACCATTCCCTTTCTCTTCTGTAGACACTTTTGATCTCAGTGAAAGGCGCTGGTGGTTTGGTGGTAAAATTCTCGTCTTCCATCCTTGCATTATGGGTTCGATTCCCAGCTAGTGCTCTTCAGGGGAAGCTCCCAGCTATCTGTGATTGGAGGCTTGTTTTGTTGCTATGACACTAAACAGGTTTCAGTGGAGCTAATCCACTGTGAGAGGCCAGGAAGAAAGGCCTGGCAAGCTACGTCAGAAAACCAGTCCTTGCAACCCCTGTGGATTGGGGTGGGGGTGGAGGGCATGGTGTGAGCACTGCCCTAGAGTCTGCGATGAACAATAACAGACATGAGATCTCGATGAATAATTTAAAAAACAAAGCGTGAAAAGAAGACAAGGGAAAGTGTGGCATTCAAAACCCCAAAACCAACAAAAACAAAGCAAGAGATTGTGCCTTTAAGATGGATGTGGGGGCTACCTTCTGGGGAGGTCCCTCCTTGTCCCAGAAGTAGGTTCCCCTCGATGTGACTGTAGAAATACTATGCTTCAAACTTTGTAATGATAAAGCAGAACCATTAAAAACAAATGTTTCCTCTGATTCTGCCATCCCAGCCCCTGTGCTAATGGCACCTTAAAACAGCAACAACCTTTCAGTATTTTCCAGCTGAAGATGAAGATTTTTGTATCATGGTCTTTAACTCTTAGCTGCATTTGAAATGGTTATCTAATAGAATCTCGATTCATTTTATGCCAATTTGCTTTTTGTAAGTTTTGGATACTCAAGTTGGAAGAAACCTAAGTGTTTGCTGAAAATCAGAGTGGGGTTGGTATGAATTGCTTTCTAAGGGGGCTGGACCAATTTACATTGCTGCTATTAATGATGTCTGGGTGCATCAGGCCGCTCCGGGATTAATTGTGGGTCTTATTATTGGGGGACTATTTTCATAGCTTCCTCCACTTTAAAATCTGCATTGCTTTGATCCCGCTCAGGATAGAACATTTGTGAACATGTTTCTGTGCTAAATTGTTCTCGACCCAGTTAGCAAATGGGGATCTTGATGTTTTCCAGCGTGTGTCTACATGCAGTTTCTTGGTGTCTCCTAGATGTTCAAACCCTTGTATGCGGGACTGAGGCCCACTGGGTTGGAGGTTCAAATCCAGCAGCAAGGCTGGACCTCCTACTCCCACCACCAGAGGGCAGTGATGCCCCCCCCCAAAACAAAAACATTTGTAAGAAGTCATCTATTTCCTAGAGGTATTTCTTTACTCTGGATTGGCCACCAGTTCATGGGCCTGTTTTGGGTTGTGCAAACAGACTGCTTTGTATATGACCAGTCTCTGTTTTCTTCAGTGACTCTCCTCATAGTCTACCTGGGAGAAGAAGTGTGCTTACTGCAGCTCAGTTTCCCTACCACCCCAACCACCCAGCTGGCCCAGCAAGGATCATCCTCATTGTTATCTGCCCACTGCCCTTGGGGGGCAACACTTCCTTTTTAAACCCCAAGAAAACAATAAAATAAATGCCCAGCATCACTGCTGCCGTGAGTCCCCCATGCCTCATGGTGAGGCCCTGTGTGTCAAGTTACAACTCTGTCCTTCAGGGTTTTCTCAGTGTGTTTTCCCTCCAATCTGGTAGCTGGCTTTTCTTTTTTTTTGTTTTGATTTTTTGTTTAGTTTTGTTTTTGGGGCATCACTGCCCTCTGGTGGTTGTGAGAGCTACCCAGCGCTGCTCCTGAGAACCGCCGCTGGATTTGAACTGGGCCGCAGTCCCGCACTCAATCACTACGCCACTGGGGCTCAGCCCCGCTGGCCTTTCTTCCACAGCACTGTCACATCTTTGGTGAGCAGCTGAGGGCATACGTCCAGGAATTCCACTGAAATGCTTCAAAAGTTCTCTTTTTCCTTCTCCTCCTCTAGGCCCCGTGTTCTTTCACCCCAGCCATAAGTCTAGTGCTGATGCGTCTTTGCTGCCCCTTTAGTTCTTTGATCTCCTGGATATTTGTGCTTCTGAAAGAGCCCTGATTGGGGACCAGGGGGCAAGCTTCTTTGTAGCTGTCCCCACTGGTAGTGGAAGGTTCAGTCATGGTTCAGACCTTGGCCCAGACCCTGCAGGCCAGAAGGAAGTCTCAGCTTGCACACCTCCTACCCATGCTGTCTCAAAGGCTCCTTCTTGGGGAATGAGATTCTGGGTTTGGCTTCCAAACAGGCTAGGACTGAAAACACCCAGTGCCCTCCTGCTCCACGTCCTGTGGGAACTCCTTCCTGCAGCTGCAGCTTTGAACTGGCAGTTGGGAACAGTTTTCTTGCCATTATGTTTTGGGGCAGGCTGATTTCAAGGTGCGGGCTTAAGTTCCGGACTCAGCTTGTCTGGGCATCGATAAACCCAAAAAACCCAAAACCCAAACCTCACAGCTTCTCACTCCATTTTGACCATGGGACCCTGCTGAACAGCTCTGGGACACGAGGTTTTCGTAGTGATCATCTTGCCAGAAGCAGACTGCCCAATCTTTTGCCCCCAGCCTGGTTGGGGTGGATTCAAAGGAGTGACCTTTTTTGATTTAGTTCAAACAGTTCACCTGCAGGTAAAGTTCCAGCACTTATTGGGGAGGTGGCAATGGGAAGGGATACCATTCAAACTGTCGTGCTTTCCTCTCCCTTGACATCTAGCTCTGCCCCACCCGCTGTCTGGATACCTTTTCCTCATTCTAAAAGCCTCACCACTTACACCCTGCTTCCTGGGATCCTCTCCTGGGTGTCACACCCTATTCCCTGGACACGGTGGCAGTGACTATTCCCGAGCTAGATGGAAGCTCCTGGATACCAGAGACTCTTCTTCGGCCCCATCCCAGTGTTGGCCCATTGGGTCCCTATGTGTCATCACGACTCATTGGTCACTCATCTTTGTTTTGGGGTGGTGCTGCGCAGTAGATGTGGGTCCGTCAGCTGGAAGGTGAGAGGCTTAAATCCCCCAGTTGCTCAGAGGAAGGAACAAAGGGGAGGGGGCACAGTTTCCATAGAGATGTCCCAACCATAGGCACCCCAAAGATCTGCTTGACTCTGTCCTGCACGGTTGCTAGACGACGTGGGAACCGAGTTGACAACATTGGTTTTGAGTGTGTAGTGGGCCGGTGAGGAAGCGCCAGGCTGCTAACTGAACGGTCAGGAGGTTGAACCTAAGAGCAACTTCCCGAGGAGAAAGACGCGGCCATCTGCTTCTATAAAGACTCGCAGACTTGGAAATCCTCTGGGGCAGGGCAACTCTCTGTGACAGGGTTTTTGTGGAATCAATGTAATGGCAGTGGGTTTGTGTGTGTGTGTG
The DNA here is from genome assembly GCA_004026705.1 of Nesogale talazaci. NCBI lineage: Eukaryota > Metazoa > Chordata > Mammalia > Afrosoricida > Tenrecidae > Nesogale > Nesogale talazaci. The sequence continues at coordinate 19,201 of PVJH01035764.1, forward strand.
TGTGTGTGTGTGTGTGTGTGTGTGTACAGGTTCAGGTAGGCCTACAACATAGAACTATAAATGTAGGCATTTCCCATACACTGTGAGGCTTTCTTTTTCTTTTTTTTAATATAGTGGATGGTCTCCATCTCTTCCTAAGGATCATGACTTACATCATGGTGACCTGGAACCCACACGAGGTTGGC